>CM028358.1:44263481-44461971 GCA_016618105.1 Dendrobium huoshanense | reverse complement strand
AAATATTAGTGATCATTATTATCATATTCAAAGAATTATCATCGAATGATATTTTCCCCTTCGGGGAGATATATCTTTCTTTGATAAGGCTTTGGATGTGAACCTAATGATCACACTTCTTGAATATTGTAGCTGGTATTCAGTTGAACCTCATTTTGACCCTTCGGGGTCATATGAATTTCTCTTTAGCATCCGCTCACAATATTCAAGATGAATTTCATAATTCTAAGTCTGAATACCGTTATGAAAGTTATTTTCGTCCTCCGGGTGATATACTCTTTCTAACGAGTCGATTCGACCTTAGAATTAGAACTCAACCTTAATCTTAAATCCCCAAAGAAAACTAATATTTTCAAAACATGTTTTCCAAAATTCCACCAACAAAAAAATGGCACGCCCGGTGGGACAAATCTCTCTCTCCATCTTTAATAATGGCAAAATTTTGTTTCATCGGTAGTCTTAACTACCTTTCTTCCGTTGGTCCCTTTGCCATTTCTTCCTTGGGTTAGTGTGGCAACATCTAAAATAATAATAAAACTTAAAAGAGAGGTTTCACCTCTAAATTTGATTTTATTTAGACTTCTGTTCTGATTTTGACCTTCTGCCCCAGCATAGCCTGTGAGGCGACAGTGTCAAATCAGATCTCTAGATATCCTTTTTAATTTTATGGATTTATAGTCGATAAATTTTTCATTCAACATATAAATCCTTAAAATTGAAAAGCATTCAAAATTTTTGATTTCATCCCAAAACTTGTTAGTTTTAACCCCCTCATTCCCCTTTGACTTCTAAGGGTGGGGAGGGTTAAACTATCTTTTACTTGGGCTTTCTCACAATTCCATAAGCCTTCGGGCAAGGGGAAACTCTGTCCGTGTGTTTTGGAATTTGTAAGAGAACCCATTTCAAATTTCAAAATTTCTTCAAAAAATTTCTTAAACTCCAAGTTGACATATGTTACCCCATACGATTTCCTTGTGGGCTAATATATGTCATACTTTCAAAAAATAATAATAAAATACTTTTACTACTCTTTTCAAAAAATCTAATTTCAATCATTTTCTTTAACTTTCAGAAAATTTCAAATGGCTGGCCAACTGATTTTCTCTTTTGACCGAGAGTTGTCCTCAACTGTTAATGACCAAGGGAGCACTGTTATTTTTGGAATGGGATTCAGTACTCTAGAGCTCTCTATGGATGGACACCAAATTGTGAGCCTGGATGCCAGTAAGGAAACTCCCCAGTAGTTGAGCTAATTGTGGCATCTGCACCCACCTTGCCAGTAGTCAGTGATGATCAGGAACAGCCTGAACCAGTTGTTGAGCCTTCCACTGAAATTAAGTCTGTCTTTGAAGAAGGGTCTAGTTCTGGACTTAGATTCACCACTAAGAATCAGAAGAAGAATTATTTGAGGAGACTTAGGAAGAAAATCTCTAAGGCTAAGAGAGTCCTACCTTTTAAGACCTTGGCCCAAGTAGAACCTGAGGCTGTTGAGGAACTACCTATTCCTGCCTCCTCTCCCCTCCTAAAGGGAAGTCGCTTTTACCCCTTGGCTTCAGCTCAAGGGGAGGAGAGGATAGCTAGGATAGCCCGTTCTCCACCATGCCCGGTCGACTACTCGACCAAGAAGACTCAGAAAGAAAAACATCTTCAAAAGCAAGAACTTTGAGAAATATAATTCACACCTGTGCTGCACAGACCGGACAGACTAAAGAGGAATATGTGAAACAGTTAAAGGGAGTGATCTCACATCGCTTCCAAAAAGAAGTATTGAAGGAAGAAGCATCTGAAGCAAAGAATTTAACCCTCAATTCGTTAGGAAGAATAAGAAGTATGCTAGACAGCCTGCTACTTCGGTGTGGTTGATGGATATCACTGGGCGCCACGCCCTCTGTCTTCTCAAACAGAGGGTATTGTGTTGACTGGGTCCGAGAGAGGCCGCCATTCTACTGGTAGACCCCCGGTACCCCCACATAAACCTGTGAGATTGGCCTCAGTGATTGTCAAACCAAAGGGGGTTGAAGTTCAAAAGTCTGTGGATCTTAAAGGAAAAAGACCTAAATCTCCTGAAAGGAGATATGTGCCAAAGAGAACTAAGTTGGAAGTCTGCCACCACCTCCTAGAACTTCTAAGTTCATTCTGCAGCTCCAACGAGTTTCAGTCAACCCTACTCCGAGTTCAGTTGAAGTGATGGATGTTCAGGCTAGTACCCCAGTTGTTACAGTTGATAGTCCTGCCGCCAGTTTGATCCCGGATCCAATAGTCACCGTTCCTGCTACCCCAGTTGATGATCCCAAAGTTCGAGTGTCATTCCTAGGCCCCTTAGTCAGGTGTCTGAGGACCTTACCTTACCGGATGTGGGAACTATCACTTTACAAGCTCCTACTTCCCCTGAGGAATATGTCCCTCTCCCTGTAGAGGATGCCACTCTTCTGACTACCAGCTTTGGGATAGTCGAAGAGGAGAGAGTTGACCAGGATTTAGAGATGGAAGATGAGCCAGATACAAGTCTCAACCAGATCCTAATCCAAAACTTACAGAAATCATTGCCCTTATGGATTCTGAAGAGTTGTTTGATATGGCTGAGTATAAAGGATACTTACCCCTCGACCCTAAATCAATTGGGGATAGACCGGTCGAGGAGGTAGTTCAAGAATAAGAAACATCTTGTTGAACAAAGAAGGAATGGCTTCTTTTGACCCTGATATGGATGATCTCCTTGGAAATGAAGATGATTATGTTGGAGGCATTCATGTGGTTGAGACTAGAGGTCTAATAAAGAAGCTGAGCCCAGCAGACGCCGATTTGTTAAAGATGATGATCCGCATGCTGTTGAGTCAGAATCAGATGAGTCTGTGAAAGATAGGATGAAGAACATATAAAGAGTTTGGAGACTCAGCTTGCTACCATGATGTCACAAGTTAGAGAAATGCAAGAAAAGTTGGACAAATCACAGCAAGAGTCTTTTGCGATTCACCAATCAGCTCGAGAGCTCACAGAAAAGGCCAAAAGGGCAGAGCTTAAATCCAGACCTCTCGAGTCACCACCTGCGACTCTCCCTTGTCCAGTAGAGACACCTCCAGTTCACCCTACAGTTTCCACCATTCCTCCGATCCCACCCCAGAAGGATATCAAGCAGTTAATTGAGGACCAGGTAAGGGAGGCCTTAGCCCATGCTCAAGGAACTGTGTCTATTGCAAAGGGTAGACCCTACCCCGAGGAATATGACCTAGTTCCTTATCCAAAGGGCTTTTGTGCCACCAACTTTTAAAGTTTTCACCGGAATTGAAAATCCGAGACAGCATCTGGCCCACTTCCGAGCAAGCTGTTGCAATGCAGGAGGGTCAGATGCTCTACTATTTCGCCAATTTGTAAGTAGTCTATCTGGCATTGCTTTTGAATGGTACGCCGATCTGCCCAACGGTTCAGTAAGAACCTTTAGCGACCTAGAAAACCTCTTTCTTAAGAGATTTTCTGGAGCGCAACAACGCACCACCGTGGGCGATCTCGTGGTTGAAAAGCAAAAGCCGGGAGAGTCTCTAGTTGAGTACATCTTGAGGTGGCGAAACCTCTCGATGAAGTGTGAACCCCAGTTGCAAGAACAACATGCTGTGGAGATTCTGTTGAAGAATATCCACGGTCCTGTTGCTTTTCTCCTGAAGGGTTTCACTATTAAAACTTTTGAGAAACTTCTTAATAAGGCTAGCAATTTGCAGGAAGAGGCTCCTAGGATGCCATTCTTACGAGAGCAGTCTGAAGAAGGAAGGGTCCAAAACTGGTGAAGACATTTGAAAAGAAAGCTGTGGTTTCAGCAGTAGACAAAGGAAAGAGGCCAATGGTTAGTCAGCCTAGCACTCCACTTCCACCACAGCCGCCTCAGAAGCAGCCCTTTCAGATAGTTCCTCAACATACTAGAGATCCCTCTTTCATCCCTTTTAGAGAGAGATTGGCAAAACCTTATCCATTTAAAAGGGAGTCAGTTAAGAAGATCTTCAGGAGTCTGTTAAAGAAACCGGATTTCCAGTTGCCAGAGGCTAGAAGGCCTGAGGATGAGAGCAAGAAAGATGATCCCAAGTACTGCCCCTACCACAGGATGCTTAGTCACCCTCTTGAGGACTGCGTTGTGTTCAAAGATTGGCTTGAGAGGAACTACACCCAAGGTAACATCATAATACCTAAGGAATACTTGGTCGATCCAGAAAAAGCTTCAATTAAGACCATTTCAGGTAATCCTCTTAACTCTTCTTGTTTTGTTGAAGATGGTTGGGACATTGCTTTGTCCCGGGCACTTAAAAAGTCGATTAACAAGTCTTTTCATCTTTCTCAACAGCTGACTACGATAGCCCAGGCCCCGGTGTGGAAGGTTGACCTGGACGCTTCGCAGAAGGATGTTGAGCCACTTCCCTCTCCAGTAGTCTTAGGAACTACTGAGAAAAATGTGAAAGAAGAGAAATCTGATTTTGTAGAGAGGAAGTGTGTAGATGAGAGATGTATTAGAATGGCGGATGGTGGTGTTAAAACCCTTTCCCCTCTTTTGTTATCTGACTTTTACTTTGCCCCATCAAAGGCGAAGGGTCAAAAGATGAATAAAAAACATCCTTCTACTTCTGTCTTGATGATTAACCATGAATCTCAAATGCAAATTGATGACTCTCCTGCTTTGAATCAAACTCCTAATGAACCAAATATTGAGGCTAATCAAACCAACCTCACTGAATCGACTATTCAAGAAGAGGTCGAATTTGAAGCTTTATCAGAAAGTGATTTCCCTCAAATTAATTTCCAAGGAAATCCTATCTTGATAGAACTTTCAGATTCTGACTCGCTTTCAGAAAATGATGATCCGACACCTATGGTGTGTGTAGACACTGCTCTAGTTTGCCCGCCCGAAGACATCGAGCAGGTGCAACTCCGTGGCGGTAAAGTCTTACCCCCTAGGATGCCCCCTCAGGATAAAGGCAAGCAACCTTCATTCGAAATTTTAAGTCCGGATTCCCCTCAACAACCAGAATCTCCTTTAATTCCTCCGGGTTTCGAGTCTGTCGTTCCTAAGGTTGATTACAATGTTCTAGCCCACCTTAGGAAGTTGCCAGCAAAATTAAGTATTTATGACGCCCTCCTTCTTTCCAAAGAAATGAGGGAGTCTTTAATTAAAGCACTTCTCGATCCCGAGATTTGCTTAACACAGTTGGCTGCAACTTCAGAAGGTGAGGCTCTCTACTTCAAAGAGGTCCCTGGGGTTACCTTTTCAGACGAAGATTTACTCTTGAGAACTGCTGACCACAATCGTCCCCTCTACATTACTGTAGAAGTGGGAAATTTCAAGTTATCAAGAGTCCTTGTTGATCCGGGTGCATCGGTCAACGTGATGAACATAAAGACCCTTGCTTATCTCAGAGTTGATACTAGCAAGCTTTCAACCGACAGGTTGGTGCTTCGTGGGTTCAACGAGAAGGGCGAGAGAGCTTTAGGTTCGATCACTCTACTCCTAGAAATAGGAGGTTTAAAAACTGAAGCTAAATTTCATATAATTGATTCGACTACGTCCTTTAACGCACTTCTAGGTAGACCTTGGATTCACGAATATAGAATGGTTCCATCTACCCTACACCAATGCATTAAGTACCAACGAGATGGCATTGAACATGTGATTAAGGGTGATTTGCAACCATTCTCGATTCAAGAAATTGGGATCTACGAAGATGCTGCATATTTCGTACCAAAAGGGTCCTCGTCCCGTTCTAAATTAGAGATCAAATTTGAGGAGAAAATGGTTGAACAAAAATTCAACCAAAAGAAAGAAAAAGATAAGAATATCAATCAAGAAATGATTCAATCGAGTAGTGAAGACGACTCTGATATTGTTGTCCTTAGACCTCCAAGCACATTACCTCAAAGAGGTGGGAGGATGGCTTTAAGGGCACGAGGTCGAGGCCGTGCTTCATTAGAAAGGAGAGCAGCACCCGTATACATTGATTTGGAATCAGATTCCGATAGTGAACTAGAAAGTCAAGGTGCTGCCCTCTCTCTCGATTATCAAAGCATAAATACTCCTCCAAAATTTGATCTCACCTTAGACCAGGACAGTGACCCTGAGGTAGATATTTCAAAAGTTAAAAGTGACGAGCCTGAATTAACAATGTATGAAAAGCTCACTAGAAGGATTGAGGCCCTTTCTCTGACCCCACTGTCGGCAGGCAGGGTTGTAGGGTTGGAAGTCAAAGTGGCCCCCAACTTGGATGGTGAAGTTAAGAAAGTCCAGAAATTCTTTCCTGGCTCCTCCTCCGCAAGGGACGAAGGTGATGTAACCCTTGAGGAGGCAGATTTTAATGAATTAATGGAATTACCTTTCGGCTACTTCCCTGTTTGTGTAAAAAATACTTTTTCTAAAGGTTCTGTACCATACCGATGGACTAAGGGTCAAGCTAGATACCACGAGAACATTTGGCGAACAAAAGTAAATAAAAATCCAACAAGTGGTATTGGCTTTGGGACCGTTAGTTCATTTGATGATGATGAGTATTGCCTAATGATAACTTACCATCTTGATTCTCCAAATGTCCCTACAGATCCTCCTTGTCCTTTGGATGGACTCTGTTTGGAGACTTTAGACGATCCCGATGATCTTCAAGTTCGGGATGCACCCCCTGAATTTGAAGAGGAAATTAAGTCGACAGTCGATGAGTTAAGAGAAATTAACTTGGGAAACGATGATGACCCCCGTCCGATTTTTATAAGTACTCTGTTAAGCGAGGGTGAAACTCAAGACTTAATCCAGTTGTTATTCGAGTTTAGGGACTGCTTTGCCTGGACATATGACGAAATGCCAGGTTTGCCTGCTGAGGTAGCAGTTCACAAACTTGGGGTTCGGCATGATGCCATCCCTGTTAAACAAGCTCCTCGACGCATGCGCTTAGAGATTGAGCAACAAGTCGTTTCTGAAATTAAGAAATTGGCAGAGGCCGGATTCATTCGAGAGGAACAATACCCCTCTTGGGTGGCCAGCGTCGTGCCAGTTCGGAAGAAAAATGGTCAGATTCGGATTTGCGTCGACTATAGGGATCTGAATAAGGCATGCCCTAAGGATGAGTTCCCTTTACCAATACCAGAACTCATGGTGGACATTGCCTCCTCACATGCTATTTTCTCCTTCATGGATGGCTCGTCGGGTTATAACCAAATCAAGATGGCCCCTGAAGATGAGAGAAATACGGCGTTCAGACCCCTATTGGAATCTTTTGTTATAAGGTAATGCCATTCGGCCTAAAGAATGCCGGAGCAACCTACCAACGGGCCATGACCCGTATCTTTGACGACTTAATTCATAATCAAGTTGAATGTTATATTGATGATTTAGTTGTCAAGAGCAAGGTTAAAGAGGCTCACCTGCATGACCTAAGAGTCGTTTTCGAACGGTTGCGCCGCTACGATTTGAAAATGAACCCCTTGAAGTGCGCCTTCGGCGTCGCTTCAGGAAAATTCTTGGATTCGTAGTGAGGCACCGTGGAATCGAGATAGATCCTGCTAAAATTGAAGCCATCTTAGATATGCCATCCCCTAAGAGCCTTACTCAATTGAGGTCTCTACAAGGTAGATTGGCATATATAAGGAGGTTTATTTCTAATCTTCCGGGAGATGTCAACCCTTTTCTGTCCTTGCGAAAAAGGATACTAAATTCGTATGGGGCGAGAAGTGTCAAAATGCTTTTGATGATATCAAACAATACCTGTCTAACCCGCCAGTCTTGGCAGCTCCGATTCCCGGAAAGCCATTAATCCTCTACACCGCAGCTCTAGATGAGTCTTTAGGTGCTCTGTTAGCTCAAGTTAACGACGAGGGAAAAGAGAATGCTCTCTACTACCTTAGTCGAAGACTCCTTCCTACTGAAATTCGATACCCGTCAATTGAGAAGCATTGTCTTGCTCTGGTTTTTGCAGCTCAGAAACTAAGGCATTACATGCTTTCTCACTCAATTAGTTTGATTTCAAGAGTTAATCCTTTGCAATATCTTATGACCCGACCTACGTTGTCAGGACGTTTAGCTCGTTGGTCTATGATATTGTTGCAATTTGAGATTACTTTCACTCCCCTTCGTGCTGTGAAAGGACAGGCTGTCGCCGATTTTCTGGCAGCACATCCGCTGCCGGCAGATTCTCCTCTGAACGATGACTTACCCGACGAACAAATCATGAGTTTGGGGGA
Source organism: Dendrobium huoshanense (assembly GCA_016618105.1). Taxonomy (NCBI): domain Eukaryota; kingdom Viridiplantae; phylum Streptophyta; class Magnoliopsida; order Asparagales; family Orchidaceae; genus Dendrobium; species Dendrobium huoshanense. Next base: position 44,453,772 of record CM028358.1, on the reverse strand, counting down.
ATCTGGCGAGGCCATCTGGGAATTATATTTTGATGGGGCAGCATCCTCTCGTAGGATTGCGACCCAACAATCTGTAATTCCTGGAAAGGCTGGAGTCGGTTTAATTTTTATTACACCAGAAAAAGGAATGATGCATTTTTCCTACCACTTATCGGAGCCTTGCACAAACAACGAAGCTGAATACGAAGCTCTGATAACTGGTTTGGAACTTGCAATTCTAATGGAGATTAAAGAGATTAAGATCTTTGGAGATTCCCAACTAGTTATTAACCAAGTCGCCGGAACTTATAAAGTCTTGAATCCGAATCTCCTAAAATACCACCAGTACACGCTCCACTTGTTGGAACAAATTCCCATTGCTACTTTGTATAGGGTTCCCCGTGGAAGCAATTCTGCGGCGGATGCCTTAGCAAAACTTGCAAAGGAATTTGCATGTCCTGAGGAGGATTCCATCCCTATAGAGATACAGGGTCGTAATACCCTTTCTCTTATAGACTTGGAACATATTAGTAAGACTCCCCTTCAGATCCTTTCTGCCTCTTCGACGACTGACGAAGAAGGCGATTGGAGACGACCCTTAGTCGATTACCTTAAAGAAGGGAAGCTTCCCCAGGATAAATCACTCTCCAACCAGATTAAGAAACGTGCCCTATCATATGCACTAGTTAACGATCTGTTGTACCGTCGGTCCTTTGATCACATGTGGCTGCGCTGTTTGAACAAGCGAGAAGCCCAGAAAATTGTTAATGAAGTTCATTCAGGACTGTGCGGTGCTCATCAATCGGGTCCAAAAATGAAATTAAAGATTAAAAGACTTGGATACTATTGGCCTACAATGATTGACGATTGCATGAATACTGCAAAGCTCTGTCATCAATGTCAGGTCCATGGTGTGGTTTTACATCAGCCGCCTAATGTGTTACACCCTACGATAGCCTCGTGGCCCTTTGAAAGTTGGGGCACGGACATCATTGGGCCGATTGACCCTCCCTCTGCGAGAGGTCATCGTTTCATATTAGCAGCGACTGATTACTTTTCAAAGTGGGCGGAAGCAATTCCCCTGCGAAACGTAACATCACACCATGTCTTAAAATTCTTTCGTGACCATATTGTATATCGATTCGGCGTACCCCGCAGAATCATATCCGATAATGGGTCCGCATTCAAGTCTACAAAAATCAATAGTTTCGTAAGGCGCCATAATATTGATTGGAGATATTCGACGATCTATTACCCTCGGGCGAATGGATTGGCCGAGGCCTTCAACAAAACCTTGGTGCAAATTGTCAAAAAGACCCTTGATGATAACAAACGGCAGTGGGATGAGCGGTTGGTGGAAGCTTTGTGGGCTTATCGTACCACTTATAGAACCCCGACCCAATCCACCCCGTTTGCACTAGTGTATGGATCTGAGGCTGTTCTACCTTTGGAAATACAAATTCCTTCGCTTAGAATTGCAGTTCAGAATCAAATTACCAATGAACAAAATGCAAGACTACGATTGGAAGAACTCGAAGGCCTTGAAGAGCGACGTCTCCAAGCTCAACAAAGTTTAGAGTTGTATAAGTCCCGTATGGTTCAAGCCCATGACAAGTTAGTGCGACCTAGGACCTTCCAGGCGGGAGACTTGGTATTGGTCCTTCGGAGGCCTATCTTGGCCCATCGGAAGTTGGGAGGCAAATTTGAACCTACATGGGAAGGACCCTTCGTTATAGAGACTGTCTACGAAGGAGGCTCGTATCAGTTAGTAGATTGTAAAGGGAACCACCCAATGCTACCTGTTAATGGGCGTTTCCTTAAGAAATACTATGCTTGATGTAGCTCATTTTATCAATCAATAAAACTTTCTTTTCTTGATTTTTAGCTTGATTCTACCTTTTTTTTTTTTTAAGTTAAGTTTTTAACGCTCTTCGCCCTTTTCCTTAAGGTTAGGTTCTTCCTTCCCTTAGGATTAGACCCGCTAGTGGTGGAGTACGCCCTCTGTGGCACCACCCTGGCATTTCACCCGGAGATTAGTGGTGGAGTACGCCCTTCGTGGCACCATCCTGATTTCCATTCGCTAGTGATGGAGTACGCCCTTCGTGGCACCATCCTAGTTTGCCAGTTAATTTGCCTATTTGGAGTAAGTCTTCTATCAGCATCCTATAGGCCTAAGGTTGGGTGATGCCCTTCCTTAGACCCAAGGTTAGGTATTCCCTACCTTGGTTTCCAGTTGATCCGTCTACTAGGAGTAAGTCTTCTATCAGCATCCTGTAGACCTAAGGTTGGGTGATGCCCTTCCTTAGACCCAAGGCTAGGTATTCCCTACTTGGTTTCCAGTTAATTTGCCTATTTGGAGTAAGTCTTCTATCAGCATCCTATAGGCCTAAGGTTGGGTGATGCCCTTCCTTAGACCCAAGGTTAGGTATTCCCTACCTTGGTTTCCAGTTGATCCGTCTACTAGGAGTAAGTCTTCTATCAGCATCCTGTAGACCTAAGGTTGGGTGATGCCCTTCCTTAGACCCAAGGCTAGGTATTCCCTACCTTGGTTTCCAGTTAATTTGCCTATTTGGAGTAAGTCTTCTATCAGCATCCTATAGGCCTAAGGTTGGGTGATGCCCTTCCTTAGACCCAAGGCTAGGTATTCCCTACCTTGGTTTCCAGTTGATCCGTCTACTAGGAGTAAGTCTTCTATCAGCATCCTGTAGACCTAAGGATTGGGTGATGCCCTTCCTTAGACCCAAAGCTAGGTATTCCCTACTTTGGTTTCCAGTTAATTTGCCTATTTGGAGTAAGTCTTCTATCAGCATCCTATAGGCCTAAGGTTGGGTGATGCCCTTCCTTAGACCCAAGGCTAGGTATTCCCTACCTTGGTTTCCAGTTGATCCGTCTACTAGGAGTAAGTCTTCTATCAGCATCCTGTAGACCTAAGGTTGGGTGATGCCCTTCCTTAGACCCAAGGCTAGGTATTCCCTACCTTGGTTTCCAGTTAATCTGTCTACTAGGAGTAAGTCTTCTATCAGCATCCTGTAGACCTAAGGTTGGGTGATGCCCTTCCTTAGACCCAAGGCTAGGTATTCCCTACCTTGGTTTCCAGTTAATCTGTCTACTAGGAGTAAGTCTTCTATCAGCATCCTGTAGACCTAAGGTTGGGTGATGCCCTTCCTTAGACCCAAAGTTAGGTATTCCCTACTTTGGTTTCCAGTTAATCTGTCTACTAGGAGTAAGTCTTCTATCAGCATCCTGTAGACCTAAGGTTGGGTGATGCCCTTCCTTAGACCCAAAGTTAGGTATTCCCTACTTTGGTTTCCAGTTAATCTGCCTATTTGGAGTAAGTCTTCTATCAGCATCCTATAGGCCTAAGGTTGGGTGATGCCCTTCCTTAGACCCAAGGCTAGGTATTCCCTACCTTGGTTTTACCAGTTTTCCTTATCCAATAGGTGTAAGCCTTCCATTAGCATCCTATAGGCTTGAGGTTGGGAGATGATCTTCCTTCTATTCTCAAAATTCTACTTCCATTCGGTCAACGCCAATGTGTGCAGTAGAAGTTCCTTCTACCACACACATTGGGGGTCCATTTGTTGACCTCATTTTTGTATGAGGTCACTAAGACCCATCCAGAATCCAGATTTAATCCTAGACCCTAGGATCCACTCTAGACTTTAGGATCTTTCATAGGACTAGACTTTAGAGCCTATTCTAGAGCCTAGGATCCCTTTAAATCCTAGATCTTAGGATCACTCCAACTTCAAATCAACCTCCACCTTTGATCAACCTCAATTTTAAATCAATTCCTATACTTAATTCACTCCAATTTCAATTTGATTCCTACCTATGACCAATTTGAATCTCAAACTCCATCCAATTCAAATCCAAATTAATTCAAACTTCAAATCAAATCCAAACCCAGAGTTTAAACTCAAATTCAACCCTTAAGGCCCTGTCCTAAACACCCTTTTCAGAGATTTTTCAAACATTTCAAAACCCAGTCAACTGGCCTCTGATTCAGGGTCTATCACTTGCAAAGTGATGAGACATGTCTCTAAAGGCTACCCTCCAATTTTGATCTCATTCTGAGGGCTCTAACCCCAGAATCTCAATTAAAATTCAAAGGTTGTAAAACCTTCAAATATTTACAGCCTATGCCACTGAGCATAACCCTTTTGAGATTTTGACCTTGGAACCCTTATCCAAGCCTTCAATCACTTCCAGACCTTTGAATTTAACCCATTGAGCAGTAAACTGCATTTTTTTAGACCCTTTTGACCTTAATTGACCCATAGGTCAAAATTGACCAAAATGCCCCTATGGGGCTCAAATGGGGATTTCAAACCAAATGAGCTCCAAATGGGATGCAACCACCTTTAACAAATTTCAAATGCCATTTCAAAACTTTTGAACCTATTTCCAACCCTTGAGTCAACCTGGTTGACCAAGTCAACTGGTTTGACCCAAGAGGCCCTTTAAGGGTCCAAACATGTGTTTTGACCCAAATGACCTCTTTAAGTCACCCAACCACTTCCATTGACCTCAAAATATCATTTTAAACCTGTTGAGCCCAAACCCAGACCCTGGGTCAACCTGGTTGACCAAGTCAACCCAGGTTGACCAAACAGGCCCTTAGGGGCCCAAATAGGGATTTTGATCAATTTGACCTCCCCAGACCCAGGAACCACCCTCAATGGTCTTAAATATCTTTTCAAATTTGTCCAGCCCAGATTCACCCATTGGGTCAGCCTAGTTGACCCAGTCAACTTAGGTTGACCCATTAGCTCTTAGAGGGTCTAAATGGGTTAAATCAACTCATCTGAGCTCTTCAACCCCTATTACTTACTCAAATCAATTCTTGGTTAAGGATCAAGTGTCACTTGACATTTGGTCAACTTGACTCAACTTGAGTTGACCAAGTCAACCCTCAATTCTTAGTGACATTGGCTCCCATTTTCCCTACCCTTGACTTTTGACTTTTGACTTTTAATCAAACTATCCTAAATGACCTTTTACCTCTTCAAATGCCACATCACTAGCTTTGACCTTGTTGACTGGTCAAACCAAGTCAACAAAGCCCTAAATCCCTCTTTGAAGTGGTCAAACTTCCCATTTTGACCTCAAGGAGTGTGAGATTAGGCTTGGAAGCTCTCCCATTGGCTGCTCCTACTTCCCTTCATGCCACATCAGCTCCATTGACCAGTTGACTGGTCAACTTGGTCAAACCCAAGCTTAAACCTCTTCTAGAAGGTCTTATCACATGCCAAACCCTTTTCCTTGATTTAAGCTGCTTTAGGCCGACCCCTTTATGCCCTAAAGCTCACTTGGAGCTCCCCTAACCAAGCTCAGGGCCTGGTTTAGCCATAAGTGGCAATCCCTCCTCTCACTCATCCCAAGTCCACCCAATAGGAGCAAGGCTTGTCCAGCCCTTTCCGCAGCCTTCCAGCTTTCCCAGGGAGAGGTGGCATCATCTGGAGAGCCCCTGCATCAATCCTAGCCGTCCAATCTAGCCCAGCCCGTTTGAATAGGGAGAAAGGCACCTTTTGAGGTTGATTGATCAAGGCAGCCTCTCTCACCAACCCTAGCCTCCCAGACCGAGCTCTCAGTTCGTTTCGAACCTCCAGAGTTTCCTCTACCTCCCCACTACAAAACCCAGGTGGTTGCACGTCACCGGCGGCGAGTTCTCCGGCGAAACCACCACCTAGACCGTCCCAAGCCCATAGCAGCCGATCCAGACGCGTTCGAGCTTGGATTTTCGCTGGGGATCTTCACTTGGACAATCTACAAGCTCAACCATCCAGAAATTCCGAAGATCTAACGGTATAACTCCCTAAAACCCTAGATCTAGGTCACACTAGTTGGATTTAAATAGCTTCACGCTTTTAGGGATTTAGCTAAAACTAATTATTCCCCATGGTTTCTGTTCATCCCCTTAATCTACGTTTAAAATTTCAAGTGAAATGATCGATCCGATCGAGAGAACGAGGCGAAATACGTTTTCTAGGGCGTCACTCACGGTCTCCGGCGAGTGTACGTTTTCTGGACCGTTGATCGTTCGATCAACGGTCCAGATCGAGCCCTTCCGCGGTCTGATCCGACCGCGCGTTCGATCTCTCGCTCGATCAGCCGTCCGGCGAGATCTAGGCCGTCCATTCGGAATAGCGGGATCGAATCTTCGCCGTCTGATCTTCTCCTGGTGAAATCAGACCGCGCGATCTGATCTCAGCCGTTGGATCGAACCCGTGGTTAATCCAACGGCTGTAGCGCGCCGCTGACGTGGTTAAGTGGAAACCGCGTGAAGCGGCCAGCGACCGACGCGTGTCCCCGCCGCCGCGCGGTTTCGATCCCGCCAATCCTAGCGCGCCGCGTGTCTGACCGCCGCCATTTAATTAAAAATAATGTATTTTAATTAGTTTTAATTGCTGAAACTTAAATAAATCATAGTAAATCAAATATATAACCAAAAATTAAGTATAATATATCAAACTTTTCAGTTTTTTATCTAGTTTATTTTAAAAATAAAATCAGTTTATTTTGACCATTATTTTACTGGTAATTTAAGAAATACAGAAATGTGTATTTCATTTTTAATTAATTATATACAAAGTATTTTTATCTGAATTTGGCATGCATGTTGTTGAGTGCATGGCTGGTCTCATGAAAAATTTTCAATACTGTTTGAATAGGTTTTGAAGGTAATTTGAACTATTGGAGTATTTTCATCCTTTCTTTATATTTAATTAAATATTAAGTATTTGAAAATTACAAGAAATATATTTTATTACTTCCAAACTTCTATGGAGATCAGTGGATCCTTCAACCCATTAACATGTATTTTGATAATATATTTAATTATTTTATAATATATATTTCTATTTATATATATATATAATTCATTTATATTTATGTATTTTAAATATCTATTTTGAAATTCTATATATATATATGTAAATTCTTAAGTGTTCAAGAGTCATTTGAGATCTTAAATGTTGATTAAGCATGTTTGAATAGAAATGAAGGGGATGATTAGTGAATAATCATTCTGTCTTAATTATGTTAATTAGTTAATTGCATGCTTAAGGTGCACACACCACTTAGTCTAAGGCTCTCCTAGATTTAGGTGTTGATTATGTTTATGTGATTCATGCATGTCATGTTTATTCAAAGGGTTAGAGGAACTATGATTTGAACCTATTCAAAACTAGTGACATAATTAAGGACAATAATTAAGGACTCATGTATAGAAAACTTAGAAAAATTTCAATAATTAGGATTCACTTCCCCTTGAGTTGAAACTTTGAACATTTGAACTTAGTGACACCCTCAGCCCCTAGGCAAATTTTCACTGATTTTTGAGGTCTTTAGGTCCCCTAATTAATTTTCTAAGTCTTAAACCCTTAATTAAGCCTTTAAAACTTCTAAAAATTGTAATAAATCCAATTTAAATCCAAAAATTACATATAAACCCTCAAACTGACCAGAATTCAGTCCTTAATCTATGATAATTAAAAGCCCCTTGATTTGACAGCAATTTAAACCCTAATTTAATTTTAAGTGAAAACCAATATTTAATTAAGATAATTAATTAATAATAATATAAAAATCCAAAAATCTCCCAAACACTTGGGGATCCCTCCTTAGGTTGTTCCTGACCTTTGGAGGTGTTTTCAAGAGATTGGGAACTTGTTTGGAGCAAAACCACAAAAGAGACCCTCTAATTAAGAAATTCCTAAAATCCATTAAAATGTCCAAACTTCGATAATTCATAACTAATTCAAATAAAATCCAAATCACCCAAACTCACTTGCATTCAACTCCTAATAAGCTCTAGTATTTATTAAAAATATCAAATTCCAGAAATTTGCAATATTTTAAAAAGTCAACAAATCGGTCAACTTTAAGTCAAAACTAGTTCAAAACTTCAAACCTTCGTAATAAAATGTAGAAAAATCCGATTTCAACGTACTTACCTCCTAACTGATCGTAGTAAGGTCTAGTATTTGGATAAAATGCAAACATTCCATAATTTGAGGTTAATCAAAATTTCAACTTTTGACCCTTTAATCAATTCATTAAAATATTCTAAAATATTCATAAAACTCAAATTTATTCTAAAACTCTAGAAAATACTGGTTTAATGCTTAAAACACTTAACAAACCCTTCAAAACACAACAACCACCCTAAAGTTGAAGTTTATTGGCTGGACTACTCCGGGCTGCGGGGCTAAGTGTCCTAAGGAGGCTGGTTCCACGAGCCTGGTGGCACAACGCCACGAATGAATTCTAAGGGGTGTTAAACCTTAAAATAGATTAATCTTTAATTATTTAACATTTTTTTTAAAAATCTCTATTTCAATTACATTAATTTGGTTTATCGGCTGGACTACTCCGGGCTGCGGGGCTAAGTGTCCTAAGGAGGCTGGTTCCTCGAGCCTGGTGGCACAACGCCACGAATCAATTAATGGCAAACTTAAATTAATCAAGCCTTTAAAATCAGCAACCCACTCCCTTTAATATTAATCCACTCTTTTAATTCTAACCAACTTAAATAACTTAATCAACCCCGATTGCTACTGGGTAACCCAGGCCTACGAGGCTATTAGCTTAGCCCCAAGGAAGGTGAAATAAACTTCACGGCCTCGGTGTGAAACAAAGGTAGCAATCAATTAATTTTTAAAATATATGTTAATTGAAATTCTTAATTCATTAATATTTAAATTTTAATCTAAATCCCCTTTTAAGCCTTAACAAACCCAGACTTTTAGATAACTTCAACTAATAACCCACTTTAGGATCTATCCCAGCCGCACGACCTTTCTCACACACTTTAGATGATGTGCTAGGACAACCAACTCTAGATCTAGGTTAGGCCGGTGTTTACTTTACTGCTGTGTGCCGGATTTTTCGTAGTTTTCACTGCATGTTGTGGATGAAATTGCTTTGCTGTGTCTGCTTACTTTTTCTGTACTCTGTGGATGGATTGATGTGTTTGGCGACTAGATTACCCTTAGGTTAGGTACGATCTGGATGTTGACACAGTTTTCTGCAGGTGGCCACGCTCATGCAGGGCAATATAAAAAGGGGGCAAATAAAAAATGCATAAATATTATAAACTCTTTGCACAGGTGCTTCAGCTGCTAAAGCCCCCAAATAAAAAGAGCGTGGCCAGTGTGTTTACTTTCTTTTCTGCTCATATACAACTGCTTGGGAATAACTGCTTTTTATATATTAATTGCTTAGGATAACCCTGCAGGTGAGTCAAGATTTTTATTTTGATATATATGTAATTTGTATAATTGTTAAGTGTTGTGAAAGTTTATTTTGAGTTGGGATACATAGATCCAAAGCTTGGATTCCAAAGAGGAAAGGATACCCCTTTGGGGAACACTCCTTTTCCATTTGGAAATCCAAATTTGGATCATACCTCTTCCTTACCCAAAGAGGAAAGAGTGGCCTTCCCCTTAGAGGGAAGTGCCCTCTTGTCCATTTGGGTAATCCACTACAAAGATTCCAAGAAGATTGAAGAAAAGGAGTCCAAAGAAGAATGAAATTGAAGATTTGAAGACTTGAAGATTGAGAGTATCCCACTCAAAATAACTTGCGTCATTACTAGGCTTAGAATCTGGGTTGTTGTCAGTGGTGCCCAGCCACTTTACTTTCTGTAATATTCTGGTTTGTAATAAGCAAGGCAATTCTGCCTATGGACATTTACTAATTAATTTGTATTTGATTTGATGATTTGATTGCCTTTAGGATTACTTGTTTTTACTAGTTTTTTGGCGATTGCATGCCGCTCTTTGTTTTCGCCTGGATACGTGAGGCTCGTGAGGGTGTGAAAGTTTTATACTCATAATCTTAAAAGTCTAAAATTTTAGTGAGTCTAAATAACATAGAAAGATAACGAATCTAGGGAATTAGCCGGGGATCGACCCCGGGGTCGCATGCATATTTTTGCATTACTCTTTCCTTGCTGTAGACCCTTCCCCGCCTGCGGGTAGAGTCCGGATAGTCTGACCTATGAGGACGAGGTGCCGGACCTGGGGAAGTCCAGTCTTCTAAAAAATTATTTTATAAGCCTGTTTTTAAAAATTTCAAGCATATTTGATTTGAGGTTGTTAACCAGCATGCATTGCATTAGATACAAATTAAAGAGTCTAAATTTTAATTTCATAGTCCTTAGCATTTTAGCACCCAACATAAGTCAAAGGGGCCAATTAGGAAAATCTCTAGATGTCGGCCCCGCCTCCCCAAAACTTTAATTATAACGTCCCTACCACTCTTTCATAAAAGACCGGATTCATCTCTTTTAAATCGGTTAGGTGGTTAGCTGGCTCCCCAATCCAGGCCGGGGTAAGTCCAGGTTTTGCACTGCATTAGTTAGGATCGGACGACTGTGGTCCAGTGTCCAAAATAGATTTAGGTTCCGGGGCAGATCTTTGATTATAAGACCCCAAACTTCGGGAATCTAATCCCAAATTTCTAATAAAATGCTCAACTCTAATTAAATATCATTTCAATCCAAAAAAATAAAGCCCAACACTTAGATTAAGTTGGGACACTTCCGGATGGTTCTGGAATCTCAAAGTGTCTCCTACCTCTCATTCTTTAACTCCGTTAATAACTGTTCAATTTTGATCCATTCCCTTTTGATTTTCCAATAATTCTATTCATACTTTGATATCACTCCTAGAAACTCTAAATAAAATTCTGCCATTATTTTAATCGAGAGTTTTCGTAGGAGATTTTATCTCCCTACGATGTAATTAACTACGAGGGCTTGCGCTCGTAGGAGATTTAGAACCACACACACCTGATTTTAAAAGTTAATTTTTCAAAATTCAATTGGATTTCTTTGGAAGAACTTAAAATATTAGTGATCATTATTATCATATTCAAAGAATTATCATCGAATGATATTTTCTCCCTTCGGGGAGATATATCTTTCTTTGATAAGGCTTTGGATGTGAACCTAATGATCACACTTCTTGAATATTGTAGCTGGATATTCAATTGAACCTCATTTTGACCCTTCGGGGTCATATGAATTTCTCTTTAGCATCCGCTCACAATATTCAAGATGGATTTCAAAATTCTAAGTTGAACACCGTTATGAAAGTTTATTTTCGTCCTCCGGGGTGATATACTCTTTCTAACGAGTCGATTCGACCTTAGAATTAGAACTCAACCTTAATCTTAAAATCCCCAAAGAAAACTAATATTTTTCAAAATATGTTTTCAAAATTCCACCAACAATGAGATAAACTTATCCTATCAGCTATTGGAGATGCTTCTCCTATAGGCAAACCTCCTTCAATTGATACATGCAAATATTTAAGAGTAAGAGCAACTATTGTACAAAAGAAATTATATTTATCAAATGATAAAGGATAATATTTAAGCCTAAAAGAGAAAAAAAAAACATTAAAAAGAATTTAACATAATAAGCTTAAAAAATACTAACTTACCATTATTAGTAGTAGATACGATATGTGAAGCGTCATTTTTTAATGAAGATTGCACATTATTACTAGTTGATGGTGCAAACAAATGTGAATAATTTGCAATTATTTGAGAGCTTATCCATTTTCCTGGAGACATGACTTAATAAACTACAAAATGAAACAACAACAAAAAAAATTGATAAGTAAATATATCAAGTTATTATAATATATAATACAAATAAGTCATAAAGAACAACCTAGTCTTTATCACTATCAATGTTGATATGTACATTAACATCATCTTCACTAAAATATTCAGCTAATGTTGCATCATATTCCTCTTCTTCATCTTCATAACATAGAATGCATATTTTGTACATATTCCAAAATTTGTGGCTCTACATCTTCTCAATGCAAGGGACCAATCTCATTAAAATCATCTTGGAAGTTTATATCATTTTGTTCATCTTCTTGATATGTTATTTTTTCAGTTAGCTGATCAGTGTTAAGTTGATATTCATTCAAGTAATTCATGAGGGTGGGATCAAATAAATGCCTATGCTACACTTTCTATATGACATGTCAATCACCCTTTTAACTTTGTATCTTGAACACAAAATACTTGAGTAAGTTGACCTACTAATACATAAGGATCATTATCATACCAAGATTTACTAATATTTAAAGATGTGAAATTATCATCAATTACAATGGGCTTTTTATACTCAAGATCAAACCATTTGCACTTGAATAATACTACATGATTTCCGTCAATATAGCTCAAATCAACAACATCAGTTAAAACCCCATAGAAATCAATACTTTCATCTTTATGAGAACCCTGAACTGATACACCACTATTCTAGGTTACCCTTCGAATGTCATGTTTGTTAACTAGAAACTTAACTCCATTAAACTTACACCCTGGATATACATTAACACGAATATCTGGACCCATAGTTAAAGAATAAAGATCTTCATTACCTTCTATTGATTTATGAAGATTCAAGCTCTTCATCTAGAAGAAAGAAAAAAATCAAGTTTTGTGAAATTGTTAACATTACAAAAAAATTTAGAAATATAAATAGCAAAAAAAATTAAGAATTGAGTATCTCATTTTTTGTTCAAACCATAATGGAAACTGATCTTTTTGCTTTGTTGCCACATCTTAAATAAAGGAATCTTCTTTTCTTAACTCATTCTTATGTTCACTGATACATAATTTTTATAAGATTTAATTGTAGAGTAATATATTATTTGCAAATAAGTTTAATATCATTAGCATTTTAGTTAATTACATACCTAAGGTATGGCTTTAACTCTTCACTTAAGAACATACCATCGAACTAAATTGTACTAACTCCAAGATAATGTAGTGAAATGTGGTTGACCAAAAGGATGAATTCTTCTAGAGGAAATTGAAAGTTGATTTTCATGCAAATGAACATCATCATTATATTCTTCATCTTGATTATTTTTACTCTTCATGCCACGGAGGTATCTAGAACAAAATGTTAATGCCTCATTAACAATATAAGCTTCTACATTTGATCCTTCAGGGTGAGCTTTGTTCCTAACATTCCGTTTATGAACACATAGATTTCTATCATATAAACAAATTTTAATAAAAATTTATGCAAAGAATGAATAAAATATATATAAAAATTAAACGTTACTAGCACAAGTAACCTTTCAATTGGTTACATCCACCTATACTGGACAGGTCCAGCAAGCCTAGCCTCACACGGTAAGTGAACCATTTTGTCAAAGAAAGTGGGTGGAAATATCATTTCAAACTAACAAATTGCATTAATGATCATATCTTCTAATTTTTCCAACACATCCAATCTCAATGTCTTAGCACATAATATCATAAAAAATCTTGACAAATCACATAAAGCATTATGCACATCCTTATTTAAATATTTGAACAATCCTGAAGGAAGGATTCGTTGTAACAACACATGACAATCATGGATTTTTAATCCCATAAGCTTGTCATTTCGAATATGTAATGATCTAGATATATTTTCTGCATAATCGTCTGGAAACTTTACTGATCTAACAAAGTTGAGAAACCCTTCTATCTCTTTTGGAGAAAGTGTGTAAGAGGCTGGAGGTTTAAGATGTTTCTCACCTTATTTTTGCAAATATCTTTTAGATCCAAACGAGCTTTCTCTGTATCTTTTGTCTTTCCTTCTATATTTAATAAGGTCCCCAGAATGTTGTCACAAATATTTTTTTCAATGTGCATTACATCAAGATTATGATGTAACGTGAGACTTCTACAATAAGGCAACTAAAAAAATACACTTTTTTGTCCAAGTTGATTCATGAATGTTACGTTTTCTTTTTTTACAACTAGGATTCTTTCCAAACTTCAAATCCTTTAATGATTCCATTTCTAATAATATTTCATCTCCTAATAAATTTTGAGGTTTAACTCTAACTTCATGCACTCCATTAAACTTTCTACTTTTTCTCCATTTGTTCTCCTTAGGTAAGAAACGTCTGTGACCCATGTAACAAATTTTGTTTTGTAAATATTGTGAAGAAGTTTCACTGTCACATATTGGGCAAGCTTTATAACCATGTACTTTATGACCGACAATATACCATAAGCTAGAAAATTATTTATAGTCTATAGAAGAGCAGTATGCATTTGAAAGGTATTCTTACTTACAGAATCATAAGTTTTGATATCATTCACCCTTAAGTCATTTAATTTTTTTATAAGGGGTTTTAAATACACATCTATTTCTTTCCCAAGAGTAACTGGACAGAGAATTAATAGTGTCATAAATATAAACTTAGAAGACATACAGTTCCAATGAGCTAAATTATATGGTATAAGAATGATGGACCATATGCTATAAGAAGGGCTCATATTACCAAAATGATTGAATCCATCTGAAGCTAATACAAGGCATACATTACGAGAATCTTCTACAAACCAAGGAAAGCTATTATCAAAATCCTTCCAAACATTATAATCAACTGGATGTATTAATAAATTTTCATCCCCAAACTGATTTTTCTTATGCCACCTCATTTCATGAGCAGTTTTTCTTGACATAAATAGCCGTTGTAATCGAGATGTAATGGGAAAATAGCATAGAATTTTATGAGGAATTTTCTTTCCTTTTCCATCATTAACTTTCCATCTTGATTCCATGCACTCGGGACATTCTTCTTTATCCTCATAATCTTTCTAAAAAAAAGCACAATCATTTTTACAAGCATGAATCTTTTCGCATCCTAATCTGAGGTCTGATAAAATCTTCCTTGATTCATACTATGAAGACGGAAGTGTTTCAACAGTTGGCAAGATAAATTTTATGAATTCAATGATCATATTGAATGATTTATTTATCCAATAATTAAGAATTCTAATGTGTAGTAACTTTACAAGAGCAGATAACATAGATAAATCTGAACCAGGGTATAAATCACGTTGTGCATCCTTCAGTAATCTATCAAATATAGATGTTTCATCTTTTTCGATAATATTATCACATTCCTCATCTGGTAAATTGCTGGGAGTAGAGTTCATGAAAGTTTCCCTATGTATATCCTCCAAGATTTCTTGAATCCCATCAACCTATTCATTTGTATTATTAAGATCATTCACATCTCTTCTGCCTAAATTTGCATCATTGAAAGCTTGAGATGTTTCCCCATGACATGTGCACTCAATGTATAATGTTTACATTCCATTAATTAGTTAATGATTCTCTACGACACTATAAGTCTGAAAAAATACATTTGCACGGTATCGATATGGGCACCAAATCTTCTCCTTTTGAGAATTATTTTCATTGGTAAATTTAATAAATGCAGTGACTCCATCTTTATATCATCACAAATGTCTATCATTGAGATTAATCCAACTTTTATCCATTGCTTTTGCATGACAAAATTATGAAGAAAAAATATTATTGCATGACTAATATTATACCCCTTTTCAAAAATTATTTAAATTTAGGTAAATATTCATTTATAATATGCTTCAAATCATTTCTCATTTGAAATTATTTTTGTGAAGACAATAGAAAATTCTTTGTTAATGAAAAGACATGAAGTTTGAAGAAGATATTAAAAGTTTATCACAACTTGCCAGGAATGATGATATAATAATATTTTGGGAATCAATATCAATTATCAAAAGTGAAAAGTCTATCAAAATAAACATAGAAAATTTAACTATTTTTATAATTAAAATCAATAACACACATTTTCCATCTAATGAAACAACTCTTAAGTTAAGGAATATGAAATAAAATGTCGCATTCTTTTTTTAGTTTCTTGATTATCTCTTTATCGTGTTTTTTTTTTTAATTTATAATCCATATGAAAAGTTAACTTTATCATGATTTTGATTGTTATAATTTCTTTTGATGGTCCATTGATTACTTTACAGAATACACGTTAGTTATGCCAATATTTGCATAACAAATATCAAATATGTAATCTGTTGAAGTCGAATTTTTTAAAGTCGAGCAAAATGATATAAATTTTAAAATGTACCCTTTTGCATTCATGTTTCTTTGATTTTTTTTCTTTTTTATATTTTAGTTTATTTTTTATGTAATATGTTTGTTGGTGCCTATGAAAATGATATGCATTTTATATTATATTGATTACTTCAATAGGTATTATTTACTACTACAAGCGATTTCAAATCAACTAGCATAATTAGACAGAGTTTTTTAATAAATTACTGAATGCAATTTATATTTTCTCTCAAACTTATTGTGTGTTATTAAATGTTGAATCTTCAAGTGAATAGTAAGTCTTAATGACAACTTCTAAGGGATGCTTCTTTCATACCAACTTGAGATATGGATGTTCATATTGGTGACTTTATATCCTTGTTCTTTCATCTAAAATTAAATTATATGTGTGATTGAGATTTGGCCAGGTTAATGAAATATCAATTTCCATTTTTTTGTCGTGTAAATGTTCTTGTTGTGAAATTTTATATCAATTCAAATAAGTAGCTCACAAAAAGCATTTCAGGTTATAAAATAATTACCCCTTTAATAATGTGAACAACTAGAACATAACTTATAAAGAATGTCAATGAGATGTAGCGGAGGTCATCTACTTACATGACCTAAAGAAATTTATAATCATCAATTTTTTGCAACATGGATGATAAAAACACCAACAAAAAAGTCAATGAGATGGAGATCACTCAACTAAAACCTCCTTTAAATACAATAAAAGGATGATTTCAACCATCCAACAAGGCCTTGTAAAATGCAGCATTCATTGCTTCTTCAAACAACAACCCTTACTCTCACTAGTTAACCCTATTTTTTTAACATATTATAATTTATTAAATGATAAAATTAAACATAAACAATGTAATCTCATATTCACTTGTAATACTTAAAATATTCTTCATATTAATTTTGAGTTAACTTTAAGTTTTATTTTAAGCTTTGAGATAAAATTTAATTTTTAAAAGTTGAGAGGCTAAATTGGAGCAATGTGAAACTCTATGACTAAATTAAATATTTGTCAATAGTTAGAGAACTATTTTGAACTTATATTGTTGAATTTAATTAAGTTCCACCATCTTGGAAAAACATGTGCAAATGAATTAATCTTAAGTTAGCCACTGTCTTAGAAAATTAAAAGTGAAAATACCTTCAGTTGGTAATAATCAGTCTTGAAAAACCAAGACCAAGTCTTACGCAAGTTTTATTAATTAGATTTTGACTACATGCTTACTAAAGAGATCTGTCTAACATAAAATAAAAGTAATATTACATTATGCCATTTTCCACCAAAGAAATAAAAATTTCCCAATCACAAACTTATTCCAAATTAGGTCAATATAAGGCCATTTGCCAGCGGGTGTGCTTAGGGCCAATAATTTTTTTTTTTGGTAAGTTGCACTAAAGTTTTATAAATCTAGTGGCACAGATGGCGATTCAGAGGAATTTGCATAATTAAGGGTGACTTTTTGTTAAGGAATGCTGAGATAACTTGCCAAGAACTTTCTTTAACTAGGATCAACTTGCCCTCCCATATGTTCTCGATTAAATTAACCATCTATTCTGCTTAAGCAAAATTATTTCCCGCAATATCCTCCAACACCTAACAGGAAACAAGGAGTGAACGGGGAGCAAACAAAATAATTTAAGATTTTGGATCTGGTCATTTCTGTATATTGTAGTACATTTTATTTCTTATTTGTTCAGCATTTACACATTAATATTAATTGTAACTGTAGAGTGTTGGACTACACAGCTTTTTTAAATACTAAAACTCCTGAAGCTAATTCTATTTTAATATGCTTCACTTTCTTCCTATTCAAAGCCAAACACTGACACCAATCCCATTTTTTCAGTCTACTCTTTCCATCTGATTTCCTTAATGCTACAGTAAATTATTTTGCAATTTCCTATAAGATCGACATGATTGAATGCTTTGGCTTGTCAAGAAGCAAACTTAAACCTGCATCAAAATATCGAGATGAATGCTAAAAGTGAACGACAACTCTAGGTCTTCACCATCATCATCACATTCAGTGAACCAAATGTGACCCAAGATCAAAGGGGAAAAGCACTTATCAATAGTGAAGGAAATTAGTTGTTGAAAAGCACAAATTTAGTTTATTGCATGCTAGAAAGTAAACTTAAGTTCTATTGAGGCCTATGAAGCAGGAGCCCGAGTTAACCTCTACTTATATATATATGATAAAATTAAAAAAATGCTCAAAGCTCTGCCCAAGTCTTGCTCAAATCCTGCCTCCTGCTACAGTGTCCCATCCTGCAGTCCTGTAAATGGCGCTAAATGCAGTTGCTCATTCACGCGTGCATGATCTCTACCTTGATCTCGCTCTTATTTGCATCGTTAAAATGAAGACAAAGTGAACTTCATTCATTTCTCCTCTTAAACAAAAAAAAAGCTCTTGTGAAGCTCTCGTGTTCTTTCCTCCTCCCGTTTCCAAGCTTCGAACTCAGTAAGTCACAATCCTCACCCAATCGCACGACACAATCACTGGAAAAAATAATCTCCGTCTACTTGATGATAATAAATTGATGTTGGTTCAAAAGAGAGTAAAAGCAAAATAAGAAAAATCTAAAAACCCATTATAGGATGCACAAAGGATTACTACACTCCCCTTAAGAATATGCACCTATTAGCGTCAAATTGATAAGCACTAACACAAACAATCCACCCACTGTTTTGAAATAATCAAAGAGAGCATCATAAATTTTACTAGTTGGTCATAAAAAAAGATCGTATGGCCATTAAAATTTTAGAGTACTTGTAGCTAAATAATAAAACATTATTTCTATGATAAAAATGAGTATGATACATAAGATAAGAGAATCTAAATGCTAGTTCAATTGGCTCTACATAAAGCAATGTTAAGTAAATTAAAACTAAAAATTCAAGTGACGTCTCATACTCACATGCATCAGCAATCAACACATGTGAGATGAGGGTGCTGGGTAAATTTATTCTTCATAACATGTATTTAAAAACTAGCCATCCAAATTCTATGTATTAAACCAAATTCAGATAACTCTATCATAGCAAATTATCCTTGAATTCAAACATGAAGAAATGGTCCTAAATTAAGAAATAATTTCTCCCACTTTACCTGAAATATTGTTGCAACTTTGCTCTCTTCATGAGCTTCCCTTTATAAATTTAAGAATCAATGAACTAAAAAAAAAAATCAATTTTAGTTTGATTTATAGTATTAGCTTTATTATACTTTAACTTTTTAATTGCTTCATTAATTGTAGTAGGCATGATTTGTTCACTTTAACATTTAGTAACAAAATCAATTTTGATTACTAATTTAGTTTTACATTTAAGAATAGATTTAGTTTCTATTAGATGTTTTGATTCATAATTAAGATCAAATTTATATTATAATTACAAGTTAGGTTCATATGTGATGGCAGGTTATTTTTGATTATGTCACAATCTTCCTCTTCCCGTCTTTATTTTTTGATTATGGAAAACATGACAACTGATTCCCCTCCTCCTTATATCTCTTTTTTTCTGAAGCAATTGGCCACCTCTTGGTGTCCAATACACCTTGTTCACTTTGCCCATCGAGTCCAACTTCTAGAAATTAAGGGTTTTGAACTTACTGGCTATTATCCTTTAGTTTTAGATATTAGTAGTAAATTTATTCATTCTTTTCTTAATTTACTTAGAAATGAGTAAGCAATTGAATTAGTATTTTTTTTATAATTCGATAAGTCTTATGCACCTCATTTAGAGATTTGGATCTTATTTGTCATTGGATTGATAGATCCAATAGACAATTAAAATGTGAGCTCTCATTTGCAAAAGCAAATGATCTAAATTATTAAGTCATTATTTTAGGAGGCTGTAAAGAATATCAGCAAAATTATCCTTAGAAGGATTTACTTACAAATATGAATTTAGGAAGGATTTAATCGAGCTACTATTCTGGTTTCTTTGACTATATCAGATTTTACTTTTGCATGCTTTTTGTGTTTGTGTATGTTTGATAGGTTTTAAAGGAGAGAAATTAATGAATCCTCTCCAGAGTTACTAGTGTGGTATTCACAATAGAATAATCCTAATATGCCTAAACTTTCAAATATCTAAATAAAATCTTTGATAATATTTTTTGGTGAATTATAGATTATTTTATTCTTAATTTATCTCCTAAAATCTTTATGAAATTAATAGTGGTAACAAATTAGTTTAGAAGCAAACCATGTGAGCTGTCAGGCATATAGCTATCATATAATATGAAAAAACATTCAAATTATTTTGTATACAACTCTCACCAAATGTTATGATTAAAAAAACATGAAAATAAATACAAGGATTGAGTAAAAAAGAAAAAAGACTAAATGCAAAATAGTGAGTGGACTATGAAAATCAACACAGAAATAGCCACTGGTTCTTTTCCTCTCAACCATTCAAAATCAACCCTAACCTCTTAAAGCAACTATAGAAATCAATAATGTTGAATGATACGATAAAAATGAGAGGAAATCATAGTATAAAGAATATCATAGAAATTTTGAAATGAAAGTGTAAGAACGATATTAGGGATAACCTGATAGGGAGAAACTAACGGAGGCGAGTTTGCGGGATGTTTTGAAGAATTGTGAGGGAAGAAACTCATATCAACATGCGAGAGAGGCCATTTCCACTAAACATGGAGTTCATTGATTGCAGTTAGAGGTCATCACTAAAGAGGTAGGGCACGGGAATAGAGAAACGGAGAGCAGCTGGAGGTCGTCGGCTCGTCACTAAAGAGGTAGGGCATATGAATAGCGAAACTGAGGGAAATTCACGTGCGTGAGAGCACTTCACATACGAGAATGATATAGGTTTTTGAGTTTTTCTAATGTATAATTTTATTTAAAAAATTAATTGTTAAAATTTGATAATATATATTATAATTTATTTCATAAATAAATTATTTAATTTATCATCATAAAAATAGAAATATTAATTTCAATTCACCATTTTATTTATTAATTTGAATTTCAAAAATATTCTTACAACAAAAATTTATTTTGGGGGCAGTGCAGGGGTACTGCCACTTGACCCAGCGACATGATCGTCAAAGTGCTCTGATGGCACTAGAAAGTTCATTAGGGATGTTAAGCCCAATAGAACTGTCGAAGGCTAAATAAAGAGAGTGGTGAATTGGTAAAGAAGAAACTTGACCTACGCCAAACCTTGACCTACGTCCACTACTTGGAGGCACCCTAAAACAAATGCAAAAATTAAATGCGAAAGCAAATAATAAGAAAGAACTCACCGAATTTATAGTGGTTCGATCAAACCTTGACTTACGTCCACTCCTTGGAGGCACCCTCTAAGTATTGCACTAAAATAAGTGTCTCTCCTTTAGCCCCCCTAGCTAGGCGGAGAAGTCCTTACAAAATCACTTCCACCTTCCCCGGTGCGGCGTAGTTACTGGGTCCTTTGACACCAAAGTGAACGTCTTCTTTGGTGAACTTCCCTCGAGACAAGCCTTGAATCCGACGGTATTAAGATGCAAGCCTGCCGGAGCAACCGTGTGGAATCCCCCTCCACACTCCCGTGAGTCCCCCCTCATAGGATCTTCTCCCTCTCACAGAATTCACCCGTTCCTCACTCCCTTTCAAGCTTTCTCTTCAAGTTTCCCCCACAAGAACGAAGCTATTATGGCTGTCAAAGGCACTTACAAAGTGCCTTGTCATAGCTTAAATAGAAGAGCTAAAAATGAGCTCATTAATGCAAGTTGCCGACTTTATCTTCCAGAACGATAGACATATCATCCTGGCCGATTAGTACAAATATGAGGAAAATCATCCTGAATATCGCTCTAAAATGAAGCTTGTCAATGTCTAATCGGTCCAAACA
This sequence comes from Dendrobium huoshanense, assembly GCA_016618105.1. Lineage (NCBI taxonomy): Eukaryota > Viridiplantae > Streptophyta > Magnoliopsida > Asparagales > Orchidaceae > Dendrobium > Dendrobium huoshanense. Next base: position 44,431,990 of record CM028358.1, on the reverse strand, counting down.
AAATCACCATTAATTTCTTTCCAAAATTGCTAGAGAAATTTTGGAAAAACTGTACTGGATTGTCCTGGCTGATATTTTATAGTCCAGGCTGGTCCACCAGAATGATATCCAAAAATAAGAATTTTCTAAGTAGATCTGGCAGCAGATTCTTTCTGAATTGAGCCTATCGTCCTGGCCGATATAAAATCGTCCAGGATGATGTGTTTTGCATAATGACGGCTACTTTAATGAGGATGCCCTAATTAGGGTTTCTTCTTTTTAACAGATAGTCTCGGCCGATATAAATATTATCCAGGATGATGTTACCAAAAACAGTAAATTCTAGGGAACAGTTAGAAACTCTTATACGTTACAAAGCATCAGTAGACACAATAAATATAATAGACTCATGAAAGGAAAAATGGTTCAAATTGACTCAGACCTAGTCTACCCAATCTTGAGCTGGTTCCAAATTACAGTCCGATTGTGTGAACCTGAAATATCAGCACATAAGGTAGTCGTAGAGAAATAAAAATATTTGTTATCATCAAAATTATAAACCATTGATCCGCAACAATCTCCCCCTTTTTTATGATGGCAAACAATTCAATTTGAATTTTGAAAAAAAGCAATTTCTCCTAATCTCCCCCTCACTAAAATAAACCCTTTTAAAAAATAGGGGAGATAAAAAATATTGTTTTTTAATTTTTTCAAAAAAAAAAAGATACAAATTCAACATTATGTTCTCCCCCTTTGACATTATCAAAAAGAGAGGAGGCACAAAAAACAAAACGAATAAAAGACAAAAATGTTCCCTGATCTAGTGAAAAAGCAAATATTCTTAAAATTAGAAAGTTGTCTCTTAGTTTTAATCAAAAAACTTAGTAGAATTTGATTGACAACGCATAGCCCAGAAAAGGTTAGAAATTTAGAATTTGATAATCCAAACTCAAGTTCTTTAAAAAGGCTCAAAAACTTTTTAATTCAATATCTAAATCATAAGAAAGATTAGAGAAAGAAATAGTAATTTTTAAAACTCCTTTCATAAAATATATCTAATAAAAGATTAATGCACGAATTGTTGAATCAGGAATCAAGATTTTAAACTCAAGTATGAAAAATATCAAGGGTTTTTTTAAGCTTTAAGAAGTATAAGAATGGTAAGCATTGAAATTTGTGGGTTCATTTTATGCCTCTTGACAATTGGTTGGCGCACTGCGCATCTTTTGATATACTTTGTGTTTATATTTGTCAGTTTGGCGTCTTTGCGCATCTTTTAATTTTGGCATCATTGGCCTTTTTTTTTTTGAATATGCTACCTTTATTAAATCTTAAAAAAACAAAAGTAAACCCATCCTAGTGACAAAATGAATTTCTTGATTAAGAAAATTATGAGTTAGATTTAATTATTTGCAAAAGATTCCTATGCGATAAATAAAATGTAAGGAGATAAAAAAAATTAGTTTCAAAAACCAATTTAAAAGATGAAGAAGATTTTAAATCAAAAGTAGAATAACCTCTTTTAGGAAACAGAGATTGAGAGTAAAAAACATGAGTTTCCTTTGGCTGTTTTAGAGAAGTCAAACACAACTTACCAAAGATTTAAAAAAAAATAGGAAGTAGATTTTTTATTTTTAAAAAAGTGAATGTGTGTGTTGATCAGAGAAAACTTTCACGAAAATAAAAATTTCAAAGAATAAACAAAACAAAAACACAAAATAAAAATCAAAAACATAAAAAAAAACACAACACAAAAACACAAAAGTCTTTTAACCAGATCTGCCAATGAGATTTTTTGCCTTTCATTATTTCCCCAGTTTAAATTTTGCTTCGTCTTGCCCTTTTCTTTCGTAGGAAGAATTTTTAAATTAGAGCACTGATTTTTCATATGTCTAGGCGTCCTACATCGAAAGAAAATAACGTTAGAAGGAATATGAACATCCTTACCATTTTTACATTTTTCCACTTTTGTTTATGCTTTGGTGAGCTTTGTGATTTGTTTGACAAGTCATTGCATTCGTCACCAACTAAGCTATCTCTTTCTGTATCTTCAACTTTTAGAATAATCATTTCACCTGCATCCAAAAGTCTTTGATCCAAACTTTGCTCGTAGGCAATGAGTGAGCCAATCAAATTATCAATAGAATAATTATTCAAATATTTTGATTCACAAATAACAACAAATTTGGCATCAAATTTTTCAAGTAAATTTTATTGACTTTTTAAAAATTTGAAAATTCATTTTCTAAAGTATGTAATGATGTTACAATTTGAATAAACCTAGTATACTTTTCTAGGATTGTCTCATAAGGTTTCATGGAAAATAGTTCAAAATCATGCATTAACATATTCAACTTGGATTGCTTGATTTCACTAGTGCCTTCGTATATGGTGTGTAGTTATCCCAAACTTCCTTACCAGTAGTGCACGTGGATATGTTTAGTTATCCCAAACTTCCTTACCTGTAGTGCACGTGGATACTAACATAAAATCTTCAGAATTTAAAGCACAGTAAAAGCAATTTAAAGATTTTGCATTCAATTGAGCATTTACTTGTTCTTTCCTATTCTATTGATTAAAATGAATATCAGTTTTAACTCCATTAACAATACGTGACGGTGATGAATAACCAGTTAAAATCATATGCCACATGCAAAAATCAATTGATTGCAAGGAAATAGACATGCGAGTTTCCAAAAATCAAATGACATATTTTCAAATAAAGGAGGTCTGGTGATTGAATAACCTTCCGCAACATTACGATTAGCCATGGATCGAAAATTCAAAAGCTTTTAAAAACTTATTTTATGAATCCAGCTCTGATACCACTTCAAAGTGCTCTGATGGCACTAGAAAGTTTGTTAGGGATGTTAAGCCCTATAGAACTGGCCCAAGGCTAAATAAAGAGAGTGGTGAATTGGTAAAAAAGAAACTTTAAGCAAAGTACAAACTAATATCACCATAAATAAAATAAATGGGAATATAAATGTGGAAGCAAATAATAAGAAAGAACACACCAGATTTATAGTGGTTCGGTCAAACCTTGATCTACATCCACTCCTTAGAGGCACCCTCCAAGTATTGCACTAAAATAAGTCTCTCCTTTAGCCCCCACAACTAGGCGGAGAAGCCCTTACAAAATCACTTCCACCTTCCCCGGTGCGGCGGAGTTGCCGGGTCCTTTGACACCAAAGTGAACTTCTTCTTTGGTGAACTTTACTCGAGATAAGCCTTGAATCTGACGGTATTAAGATGCAAGCCTGCCGGAGCAACCGTGTGGAATCCCCCTCCACACTCCCTTGAGTCCCCCCTTACAGGATCTTCTCCCTCTCTCAGACTTCAACCGTTCATCACTCCCTTTCAAGCTTTCTCTTCAAGTTTTCCCCACAATAACGAAGCTACTATGGCTGCCAAAGACACTTACAAAGTGTCTTATCATAGCTTAAATAGAAGAGCTAAAAACGAGCTCATTAATGCAAGTTGCCGACTTTATCGTCCAAGATGATAGATATATCGTCCTGGTAGATTTGTTCAAATATGAGAAAAATCATCCTAAATATCACCCTGAAATGAAACTGGCCGATGTCTAATTGGCCCAGACGAAATCACCATTAATTGCTTACCAAAATTGCTAGAAAAATTTTGGAAAAATTATCTTGGATCGTCCTGGCAGATATTTTATAGTCCAGGCCGATCCACCAGGCCGATATCCAAAAATAAGAATTTCCTAAGTAGATCTAGCGGCATATTCTTTCTGAATTGAGCCTATCGTCCTGGCCGATACAAAATCGTCAAGGACAATGTGTTTTGCATAATGACGCCTGCTTTAATGAGAATGCCCTAATTAGGGTTTCTGCTTTTGAACAGATCGTCCTGACCGATATAAATATCGTCCAGGACGATGTTATCAAAAATAGTAAACTCTAGGGAACAGTAAAAAACTCTTATACGTTATAAAGCATCAGAAGCCACAATAAATACAATAGACTCAAGAAAGAAAAAAAAGGTACAAACTGACTCAGAGCTAGTCTACCCAATCTTGAGCTTGTTCCAAATTGCAGTCCGATCGTGTGAACCTGAAATATCAGCACATAAGGCAGTCGTAGAGAAATAAAAATGTTTGATATCATCCAAATTATAAACCATTGATCCGCAATAGATCGGGCAGGTCGAACCCCGTCAAGGGGAGCAACCCACTTGGACCCCCAACATTTCTACGAAGCATACTTCGGTCAAGGATCTGAATAAATAGGGTTCGAGTCAAATTTAAGGAAACTCCAACTTATATTTTATAGAAATTGAATGAATTAATCAATTACATCATTTTGATTTTTTTTTACAAACAAATCATCCATACTTTAATCTAAATTTACTTTAAGAATAATTATCATTATATAAAATATTGATGATATTTTAAAAATGTATTATGTACATAATTAAAAAGAATAATTAGTCACTAAAATGACATGTATATATTTGTGAAAAATAAATCTCTAGACTTTTAGTGACAAAATTAGTAGCCAATTTTCCTTTTTGGTGGCTAATATCTAGATTCCTTATTATTTAGAGGCCACACTAACTTTTGGTCGCTAAAAGATATCTTTAGTGGCCAATTTTTTTTGTCTCTAATTTTTTGTCACTATTGGCCCATTTTCTTGTAGTTTTATTCATTTTAGAGCCAATTGTTGTAATACTGGAGGAAGTGATATATTATTATTTAGATTATTTATCTCTAATTATGTTGAATTGCATTATATTTGTTTTCCAAACTACTTAATGAGCCGACCCTTACATTTACAAAGTTAGAAAGCTATTTTATAAAATGATTTGCCTAAGCGAGACATCATATCTCCATCGGGGATCTGGTGGTTGAGAAATAAAAACACAATTAAAAAGTAGATTACATCTTGAGATGGAGGAATCTTAGCATAAAATATTAGCCACAATTGTAAGAGCAGTACGCTATTGAGATCCTTCTTAAAAATATACATAGTCCGATAGCCTTTTTACTTTAAACTTTTGAGAAGTCAAGTAATCCTCTAATCTTTAAGAGGAAACTTCTCAATTATTGTTCTTTAAAGATCAATCTCTATTAGATTCTAAAAAATGAAAACCTCATAAAGCTTTAATGAAAAATTTAGGTTAGTTTCAATGATAGATAATAACTAATGAAAGTACAAGAAGACCATCTAAAACTTGCATCGCAATATCAACCTTATAGTAAAGTAAACCCCAATTATATCATACTCCAGAAGTAAAAAGGGAGAAGTTCGAGGCCTATGTTAATGAAGTCTATTTATAAAAAAGAAAGCAATCAAAAAAATTTCAATAACCTTCTAAAAAAATGAGAATTTCAATTACCTAACCCAAATAGGCTGAAAGAACTGGGTATCTTGGGGCAACCCAATTATTCCCCATAGCACTGAATGTTAGGTCATGAATTAAAAAATTGTATCCCCTTCAATAAGTGGCTAGAGAAGAACATCAAACTTGGAGAAGTTGTGATGCCCAAGAAATATTTAATATATTTAAACTAGAGATCTGATAAGTGTGTGATTAGTGAGCCTTTAATGCCTCTATAATTATAAAATCTATTGATGGTTGGGATGTTTCTCTATACATTCATCTAAAAAAATGTTAAATAAAGTATATTATTTATCTCTCTAGGTACCTCAGGGAGTATAAAGTCCCATCTAGGTTGATTTGACATCACTATAGGAAAATCTAATATTTGTTCGGAGGGTTTCCGACGGATTTTGATGAAATATATACGACACATTTTTTGAGGGATTTTAATAATTTATTTAATTAAATTTTAATTTTTATAGTTTACTTTAATAATTTATTTTAATTAATTATTAATTTAATAACTTTTTTAATTAATTGTTAATTTAATAACTTATTTAAATTAATTATTAATATTAATACTTCATTATAAATAATTTTAATGTTTTTATAGATTATTTTAATTATATAATAATTTAATATATTATTTTAAATAATTAATTATTAAATAATTTATATAATTAATTATTAATTTAATAACTTATTTAAATAAATTATTAATTTAATATTTTATTTTATTTTATTTTATTCTAAATTTTAATTTTTTTATTATTATAGCTTAAATAGAAAAGTTTAATATTTTTCATTGATTTTCTTTTAAATAAAATTAAATATATTCATAATTCATTATTAAAATAAATTAATGAGTTTAATAATTCATTTTAAATTAAACTAAATATATTAATTATTTTGTACTCAAGAAAAGAGAAGATGTGTTGTAATTATATGATTCCTAAGTATTTTATATGGATTTAGAGTATTATATATAATTTTTAGAGTATGGATATAGATATATATTGATATTATGATAAGTAGAAATACTTTAGCTGATATTCATTTTGATAAAAAAATTTAGATAGTTTTGGTTAATATTATATTAAATGATAAAAATAATAGTTCTTCGAAATTAGATTATGGGACATGCCATACTTCATTATATAAGCCTTATGAAAAAATAGAATAGAGAATAATAGCAAGGAAGAAATAGAGTATTTTCTTAAGTAATTTTAATACATCAATTCAACACACATTCAATAGTTACAGAGGAAGATATTAGTTATAAAGGACAGACTGAGATTTACTATAATGCTATTGTATGAAAAAGCAAGGTGAGTGGAGAGGTATATGTTTTGCCGCATGATATGATTTGCAATCATTAGAATTAGTGGACTAAATATTACCTTTTTCATCTTCCATGCATGATATAAGTTGTTGACCTTATTTTTGGCACATATTCCATGGACTCTTCTTTATGCTCAGTAGAATGGTCTCTTGTTAAAAGAGACCATCGGTGGCCTCATGCGCATCGATCAAGTTTAATTTTCTTTCTTTTTGCATAAGTGCATGCAATGATAGTCTACATAGCTCAAGGTTGACCTAAATCATCATCAATATTGGATCACTAGATTCCAAAAGTTAAATTATGTATGGGGATACATGCAATGAGCATGACGGTAATTTTTCATATGTTCACATAGTTCCATGTGCATAAGCTCTCACTGGCATGAGATTTAGCATGGAAAATTTTCATCTGGGTTTTATTTTACAAAACATACTGCACAAGTATTTTTTATCATCGAGAACTTTTAAATGAGCCCATATGCACTCGAATTAGACCTCATTTTGATTTGCATTGAGAGTTTGAGTGGATTATTATTTAAATGCCATATAACTGAATTTCTAAATAATGATATATAATATTATAAATTATAATTCTTTCTCTTTTTCTCACATAAATTTTGGGCTCTTTGATTAACTGAAAAAGTAATGAAGTGAAAAAAAGAATTTTTTAAGGTTGATTTGCTGAGTGTAAAAGGAATACATCAGTTTACCTTTTTTGTTTGATTTGAATTAAAATGAATGTAATTTCAATTTGGGGCTCCTTCATTGCTTCATTCATGTACCCACGAACACCTCATTCACCTCAAGCCAAGATTATGCTATTATGTTGCTCTGCCTCTAGCCATGACTTATGTAGCATGCCCGGATCATCTCCTCTACCTCTTAAGTGTTATTTAGGGGTATCAAAATGGTTCTGAGGGTTTGGTTCATGTCAAACATAGCTTGACGCAGGTTTAAATGGGTTTACCCTAACCCGACTCATTTTTACAGACGGATGAGGTATTTCAACCCAAACCCAACCCACGTGGGTTACCGGGTTGACCCGTTCAAACTCGTGAACCCATTTTGATTGAAAAAATGGGAAAGTTTTGAGAGAAGTGAGACCACAGGCATAGTGAGGAAGAGAGAGAAGTATGAAGTACATGTAGCTCTATTTGGTTTAGGCCAATGATAACTCTTGACCTCTTGGAACCAGAGAAACTATTATATTGTAAGGAATCCTCCAAAGAAGAGACAACGTAGCCTGTGCTGAGGCAATGGCCATTGCTATTCTACACGGGGCTTTTGTAGTCACTAGAGATGCCATCGCTTTCCATCTTATATATTTTAGAAAACAAGTTTTGATGGGAGGAGAAGCTAATATGGCCCTTCATACCACCCATCATCCCTCTCATTAAACCATAGCCTTAAAAAATTACAATTATAACGAATCAAATCATTTAAACGGAAAAGAACAATTGTTTTACTGTAGTTTTTATGGCAAATAAGAAACAAAAGCGTATTCATTTGATAACTGGAGAAGAAAATGCCATTATTAACGAAACTAGATGCGTTTACAGTGTGGGTGATAAATGAAAGCTCAAACTTCTATTATCGCTGTAGGATTTGGTATATCTTTTAAGAGAGGTTGAATGAAGTAAAGATTATCATTGTCGACGTTTAAGTTGGAGAAGAAACAAGGAGTGCTGCTCTATTGTATTAGATTTTGTCCATCCACCTTAGATTGTTGATGTTGAGAGTGATAAAACATGTATGGTGGAGTACATGAGAACCCACTGTTCTGCTCTATCTTCGATGACGGCTCGAAGTGAAGATTTTTCTCATTGGAAGAGGGCTTTTCACAGATTTCTTACCATAGATCTTGCGAGAGAAAGAACACGAATATGGACTTTGTCTCGAGGCTAGCGTGGTGTGGGCGTTCATGAGATGAGGGCATGAGTCATGGGCTAGCCGTCAGGTGTGTGTAAACCGGTTCATTCTTGGTTATTTTTGGGTTTCCGGGTCAAGCCAGACCCGACTCAGATTTATAAATGTGTCATATTACCAAACTCAAACCTAGCCCGTATGGTAAACGGTTTGATCCAAACATGGAATTTTCTGAGTCGGCTCCAGGTTGAATTTTGGGTGAGATCAAATTTTAACACCCCTGGTACTATTCATCATTTCTTTATCTTCTGCATTGTATTAGAAGTTAGAGACCACTTTCAAGTTTGGGATACTGAAATATAGAAATAGTGTGGGAGAAGTTCACATTCTTTGAGAAGTAATGAGTCTTATAATTTGAGTTTATTCATGATAATACCAAAAAGGAATTTCTTACAATATTTTAGTGAAAAATGATAAGAATTTATTGGATATACATGAAAAACTATGATTTGTTGACGAAACATATATTTTACATCATAACCCTTAAATCTTCATACTTATTTAATGTTGTTGAATCATTGGCAGTGATGGTGGCCGACAATAATGATGGGTGGCGGTGCTCAGTGGAGGTTGGTGATAGTGGTAGTGGGCCACGACAGTGATGGTCGGTGACCGGAGGTGGTAATGGTGATGGGTGGCAAGAGACGACGACGGTGGTGGCGGCGGCTAGAAGGCAGTAGTGGCGAAAGGTCGACGGTTATGGACCGTAGTGACAGCGGACTGTAGAGGGGTTACTGGCGGTAATGGTGGTCAACAATAGGGGTGGTTGGTGACTACCAACGATGGTGGAGGGTGACATCAATTATAATATATTTTCTGTGTATTTGGAACTAGCTCAAATATGAGGAAATCAAAATATACCAAAAAAAAAAGATGGAATTTATAACTGCATCAAAATTTTTCACTGAATTTGTTTTACTCCAAACCAAACATCATTATTCTCTAATCTCCTATCTTTAGAATAATTTACACTTCTTTTGTGTGCAACCAAAAAAAATCTTAGTAATATGATTCGCTCGTTAACTTTAGGAAAGTATACCTTTGATCTTGCATAGAAATGTATCAAATTTTTAACCTTATTCTCTCCGCAATTACAACGCATATATATATATATATATATATATATATATATATATATATATATATATATATATATATATATATATATATATATATATATATATATATATATATATATAAAACAAGTATTCAAAGAATCAAAATACAAATAATCATTCTATATAAAATTAAAATTTACAGTCAACTAATTAAATTTATCTACCATTAGAATAATTTATTCATTTTAGATTTCATAAACCGTTAGAATAACTCGGATTTCATAAATAATCTTTATTCAGATATGATGAAATTTGGAGGATTTACTTTCCATAAATATATTTTATCAATTTGATTTGGTTTCCAAGGATAGAGTTTTATTAATTTGAAAACATAATTGAATATTACCGTTAGTTTGAACTGCATCTATAAATGTTACAGAAATATGCATTCGGATCTAAAATCTCCTCCCAGTTTCTCTCATCCGCTACTCACGAGCGACTCCACACTTCGTCTTCTTCTTCTTCTTCTTCTTCTTCTTCTTTGATGACTTACTTTCTTAATTTTCTCGAAGAGTTGTTTCAGTTTCACAAGCTATATATGGAGGGTAGATTTTGGGTGCAGCAGCAATTAGATGATACGCTAATATTTACAAACATTTCAGTTGCTGCAGGCTATGCTTATACGCCACAGATGTGCTCTGTCCCGCGCCATAGATGATGCATTCTATTTCAACGAGATGGATGATGCCATCTGTTCCTAGGCCATCGATGCAGACTGGTCCTCCTCGTCATAGTACGCACATTTTTTCTTTTCTTTTCTTCATTTCTGCACTCTATCTCGATGTCTCTCTTTCATTCCCACTCTATATCTCCCTGCTCATTTATTTGACTAATGATTCAGGATATGAATTACCTCCTCGTATGCGCTCAGGCAATACTAATACTACAAGGATACACTCTACAGCCAGTGATATTAATGAGAGAGTGCCAGAGTAACAGGTAATTAATCATATGAACAATCATGATTTTACATATAAGTGAGCGTTCTTTATTCTTCTCACATATTATTTAGTTGAGTTTCTACTGCTAATTAGTTTTGTTCTGAAATCACAGAATCCACCAAATCAAAGTAGTAGAGCTAGTAAAAGATTGTCAGAAGAACGCATATCTAATTTCTTGATAAATAGTTTGGGTCGATTAAAACGACATAGGAGAATATAATTTGCACCATATGTCAGGTACTTATTAAATTATTATTTTCTTAATTTATTTTAATGTATAACATTTAATTAATTTTCATTTACTTATGTATTTATTGAAGCAAGAGATCAAATTGAAGGAGAATAGAGCTATCCTGAGCTGTGACCATATCTATCATGTAGGATGCATTAAAAATTGGGTGATGATTAAAAATGAATGTGTTGTTTGTAGAGCACGGGCTATTCCTAATGAAAATGTTTGAAGAGTTCTATGTTGATGAGAATAATGTTGATGATTATGTACATTCACAATTTTAAAATTTTGTCTCTAATTTGAATGAAAAATGTTTTGATTTTTTCTTTATTTTCATAAGTAAATTTTATATTAATTCAGTCTATAAATTAGTTTTGCTAAATATTTAACATATATACTTTTTTGGAATAAGCCTCTTTATTTCTTTCATTAAATTTGAAAATAGTACATTAATATTGCCTGAAGAAATTTAAGTATGTTAATTCCATATGTATTTGAATAAGAATTTATGATAAATCCTATGATCTCTAAACGAAAATGATTGCCTAATTTTGCAGATTTATTGTTCATGCTTTAGTGAGTATAAACATTATTGTTTGAGAAATTTATGGAGGAAATGAAAAATAGATGATAAAAGGGAGTTTTATGTTAAATAAAAAAATTTTATAATATTGAGGACTGCGTGTCCAGAATTTGTTGAAAGGTTTATATAAATGTTAATATTTTTTAACATGAACTTATTAAAGTTAACCTAAAGTCTTCTTGAAAAAATATATTAAAAAGAACAATGTTTTATTACATTTTTTCCCAAATTGGCTCTTGAAAAAATGTTAAAATATCCACTCGCGTATGTTTTCTTCATATGAAATTCTTCTCCGTTGTATTAAAGATATCAAATTTGTTTGATAATGTGAAAAATATATTGCCACGTGATATTCCTATAATTAAATCCGTATAAAGAATAACATACTCTATCTAAAGATAAAAATGATATTTTAAAATTGATTAGATTTTATCAAATTTGTTGCATCCTGGAATATTCACGATGATAGAGAAATATAAATTTTAACGTCTTATTTATGTACGAAGATCCAGCACGAAATCAGATAAAAGAGAGTGTGCAATATTCATAAGAGACACCAAACTTTTTACGTGGAAAATCCTGAAAAGGGGAAAAGCCAGGAGGCTTGGCCCAGCTTGAATGAAACCAGTATTATTTGTAGTTGATTACAAATGATGCCCTTCCTTGGGGGAAGGCTTTGGATTGATGTAATAATTATACATCATATAACCTGCATTACGTGATGGGACGTATGAATCAATATTTATATGTTTGTTTGGTTGGCAGAACCATAGTCGGTGGTTGACGGAGGTCAGAAAGACTATTGTCTGGTGACAAAAGTCGGAAGGACTATAGTAGGTAGACAACAGAGATTGGAAGGTCAGAAGGATGGTTTTCTTGCGACGAAGGTTAGAAGGATCGTAGTCTATGAGCGATGGAGGTCAGAAGGACCGCAGTTGGTGAACGACAATGGTCAGAAAGACTGCTGTCTAGTGAAGTAGGTCAGAAGGACCGTTGACGGGCGGAAGTCCAATGTTGGGTAAAAATTCGGTGAGGGGTGGAAGTCCGGCAATGGTTAGAAGTTCGACGCTGCATAGAAGTCTGGTGACGGTGAAAGTTCGGCATCAAAATAGAAGTCCAACGAATGTCTGGCGTCTTAAAGAAGTCCGACAACGTGAGGAAGTTTGGTGTTGGGTAGAAGTCCAACGATAGTCCGACGACTAGAAAAAGTCTGACGATGAGCAGAAGTTCGGCGTCGGTTAGAAATCCGACGATATTCCGGTGATGAGTAGAAGTCTGGCAATGGGAGAAAGTTTGGATTCGGGTAGAAGTCCAATAAAAATTTGGTGTTAGGCAGAAGTTTGGTGACGAGCGGATGTTCGATGTTGGGTACAAAGCTGGTGATGGGCGCAAGTCTGACGTCGGGTAGAATTTAAGCATCAGTCGGCGGTCGGGCAGAACTCCGGCGTTAATCAATGGTGGGGCGGAACTCAAACTTTTGTTTAGTGTTGGTAAAAACTAGAACGACAGTGGGTGGTCAGGCAGAACTCCTGCGTGAGTAGATGGTCGGACAGAGCTTCGGCGTCAGTCGATGGACGGGCAGAACTCTGGCGTTAGTTGGCGGTCGGGCAGAGTTCCTATGTCAATAGGTGGTCAGGCAAAACTGTGATGTCAATCCGTGGCTGGGTAAAACTCCAGCATAAGTCAGCGATCAGGCATTACTCCGGCAACAGTCGACTGTCTGGCAGGGTCTGGCAGTGGTTGAGGAAGAGTTTGGTGGCAATAGAGCTCTCTTCCCTTTCTTCCTCTTCCTTCTTGGGCCTCCTTGGGGGTCCCCTTCTACGATAAATGAAGGGTATATTTATAATTTTTTGAGAGTGGCATGGGCTGTAAATAGTAGGAAGATCCATAATAAATTGGGAGTGATTTGAATGGATGGCTGATCTTGAATATCATTATAATGAATCGTTTACTAGACATTTAAATGTCTTAGTGATATCAGAACTTGATGATCTTGGGCTTGTTGGATTTGTCTCATCGAGCCGCTTAATTCAATTATAAGCATGACACATTTGAATACTATTTGGGAATTAAAATTATGTATTAAACCTTCCAAATGCGCTTTGAGTCTTTGATTTAGACTTTTTTTAGCTCAGTTTGAGTCAAATTTAATGTCATTAGGTTTGTATTTTTGAGACGTTCAGTTCGAATGTAAGTTTATCAAAATTGGTGTTCAGATGGCCTCCAATTTATTTTTTAAAGTTTCTAATCTTGATTTTGCTTCGAGATCCATGCCCGATCAACATAATTTTTTGATGATGTATCAATTTTCATTATTAAATATATCATAAAGAATATCATATAATCTCGAAAGATAGAAATGACAGTCAACTATCATTTTGAAAATAAGAATAAATTTGAATAAAACTTGTCTATAATCCCAAAAACTTTTTCCCTTATTTTAGATAATTAAAATAGGATTTATTTTCTTACTAGTGTTTTAAGCTTCCTGTAAATGCAAACTCTTATAGTTTATTACATCTCAAGAGGAGCTTTAGGGACTAGATCATTATTAATTTATAATGATACAATCAAAGATTTGAGTTTATGATTAACCAAAAGGGATTGGTTAAAAGTGAATAATTATTTCTAGAATTTCATTGGATAAAAGATAGGGAGTACTATGATTAATTCATGCATGTGAGTGGGGAGGCCATTACATAAATAGACAAGATATTCTTTCCCTCTCTCACCATGATAAACCTCTCTAATTATCTTTAAACCCTTTATTTCAAAATTCTTTGATTTGCGTTGAATTTTGTGATTACATGATATTTTGAAGTAGCAAATTTAGCTACTTTGAAATTCAAATATAATATCTGAGCTAATATATATATTTAACATATATACTTTATTAAAAAAAAAATTAAATCATTTTTAATTTGTTTGGGATAGCTTTTTAAATATTTTATTTTTTTAAAACTATTCATAACGTATATTTAACTACTATTTTCTATTATAAATAAATTTATGAAGTAAAAAATTATTTTTATATAAACTTAAAAAAACATTTTCCCATAATAATTTATATATATTAAAAAAAATCTGCTGACTTCTTAACTCTTTAAATCAAATAAATTAGTTCCAGTACAGTAAGAGGTAAGTAAGTGATAATTAATTTAAAATTTTAAATTTTTTGAAATAATTTCATTAATAATAAAGATACCATCACACACCCTTTTGTTCCTCGATATTTTACCACAGACACACAAAGGATAGCTTTGGTGGCTTCAGTCACCAATCCCACTCTCGTCGCCACTGTGGTGGTCTCCTTCTGGATCTCCTAATGCGCAAGACCTCCACTTCCAGTCTGTATCCACCGCTCGATCTCCGACGACAGCATCAATTTCTTGACTGAAGTGCCGATCTTGCATATCGCCATTAAAGAAAAACTTTCTCGAGTGTGTTTTGAATTCCTAAGATTCACCTGCGGCTTTGTATCTCTTGTGATCGCTGCCTCCCGTGAAGAAGATGAGGACTTTAGCTCTGGTTTTCAGGTGTCTACTCTATGCGACTAACTTCCATGGTGAGAGCAAATTCTTTCCTTTCTTGTTTTAACCTGCAATTTTACTACATTTCATTTCATTTTTCATGGTCAGATTAAGCTTTGTTTAGCCGAGTTTTCTCAAAAAATTTGAGTGGATATCGAGCTAGGAAGTTGTTTTTGCTTTTATTTGATGCCATAAGCTCTGCTCAGTAATTCTTCTGTCAATAGATTACGTTACTTTATTCTTTGTGTATCTTGTTCTGAACTCCTAATTCTCGAGAGGAGCTTTAGGGACTAGATCATTATTAATTTATAATGATACAATTAAAGATTTTAGTTTATGATTTATTAAAAGGGATTGGTTAAAAGTGAATAATTATTTCTAGAATTTCAATGAATAAAAGATAGAGAGTACTATGATTAATTCTTGCATGTGAGTGGGGAGGCCATTACATAAATAGACATGATATTCTTTTCCTCTCTCACCATGATAAACCACTCTAAGTATCTTTAAACCCTTTATTTCAAAGTTCTTGTATTTGCGTTGAATTTTGTGATTACATGATATTTTGAAGTCGCAAATTTAGCTACTTTGTCAAATATAATATCCGAACTTATATATATATATATATATATATATATATATATATATATATATATATATATATATATATATATATATATATATATATATATATATATATATATATATATATATATATACTTTTTAAAAAATTAAATTTAAATCATTTTTAATTTGTTTGGGATAAATTTTTTGTTATTTTAATTTTTTAAAATTAATCATAATTTATATTTGACTGTTATTTTCTATAATAAAAATATTTCTGAACTAAAAAATTCCTATAATAATTTATAAATATTTTTTAAAAAAAAGCTACTAACTTCTTAACTCTTTAAATCATATAAATTAGTTGCAGTACGGTAAGAGATAAGTAAGTGATAATTAATTTAAAATTTGAAAATTTTTGTAATAATATCGTATAATAATAAAGGTACCATCACACACCCTCTCGTTCCACAATATTTTACCACTGACACACTAAGGATAGCTTTGGTGGCTTCAACCACCAATCCACCTCTCGTCGCCGCTACGGTGGTCACCTTCTATACCTCCTAATGCGCAAAACCTCCACTTCTAGCTCTATCCACCGGTCAATCTCCGACTACAACGTCGATTTCTCAACTGAAGTATCGAGCTTGCATATCACCTTTAAAGAAAAACTTTCTCGAGTGTGTTTACAGTTCCCAAGATTCGCCTATGACTCTGTATCTCTCGTGACTGCTGCCTCCCGCGAAGGAGATGAGGACTTTAGCTCTAGTTTTTAAGGTATCTCTTTTTTGTGACTACCTTCCATGTTGAGTGCAAATTCTTTCCTTTCTTATTTTAACCGACAATCTTGCTATGTTTCTTTTCATTTTTCGGGGTCAGATTAAGCTTTGTTCAGTGGAGTTTTCTCTAAAAATTTGAGTGGATATCGGGCTAAGAAGTTTTTGGTTTTATTTAAAGCCATAGGCTCTGCTCAGTTATTCTTTTATCAATGGATTATCATACTTTATGATTTGTGTGTTTTGTTCTGGACTCTTAATTCTGGTGGGGTTATCCTCCATATAGTTCTTAATTAAATGTTCCTACTGTAACTTTGTGTTTGTTTTATATACTTGTCTCTATGAAGTTTTGACATTTTTTCTAAGAAATTGATCATGTCCTATAATATATGCTTAGGAGACTGATATTTCTATGTTACTGGGTTTTTTTCATTATTCCTATCCATTTTCCACATTTTCTTGCCTTTGTTCTAATTGTTGTTTTAGTATTTTTATGTAGTTCAGTTTGTATTACTTGATTTTTGTTATTCTTTCATGCCATTCTCATTGAATTGTTATGGTCTGTTTTAGATCATAATCCGGTTTTGCGCGATCTTTACTCTTTAAGTAATCACAAGAAAATTTAAAACTTAAATCAGCCAAAGAAGATATTTATCTGCTTTGTCTCTCTAATAGAACTTTTGGGGTTATTTATCTTGCTCTACTCCAATTTGTGCATATATGGTTTTATCATAGGACTTAGTCACTGTTGTAGTTGATCAATGAATGATAAAATCTTTACCCCAAAAGTACTCCCACTTATTTACCCTTGGGCTATAATGTTTTAGAATAAAATTCAATTTATGCTTAGGTTGATCAAATTATTTAACTGAGATTATACTTCCATAAGGAAGAACAGGAATTGTGCATCTGGAGTGGACTATTAGTTAGCCACCTAAGCGCTTTAAAAAAAAAAGATTTCAGTTATAAATGGAATGCATGATAGGCAAGTTATTGTTCTTTTAATTATGAGGGGTTTTTAATTTAGAATTTAAATCAGGGAAAAATGCTAGGGGTTCAAATTCACCTTACTAATGCAATAAAAAATAAGTATTCTCTAACATCTAGAATTTTTATATGCAACTAATGCGATATATATGTCCAATTTTCTAAGAAAAAACTAGTAGTATAACAGCTGTATACCAACATGAATAGCAAATTTGACCCCATCGTTAGGTTGTCCCTGGCTTGTCGCTAGCATGTGTGAGTTTAGTACCTGTAGCAAAAAAGCAAATATGCATGATATGCTCACACGAAAGTAAAGGTTGGTGTTTTAAATTATTAACATCACAGAACCCTAAGTGTCATATAATTATCATGGCAAAATCACATTCAATGCTAATAAGTTTAGGAAAAGCATGCAATTTTTAATTCGCATATCATATGCAATCAATAATAAGGTCTAAGAAAAGTAAAGATAGTCAAGCTCTTCTAACAAATTTTAATTTATATACCTAAAATGATGCAAGTCTACACAAAATGAAGTTCTTTATTTAAATCTTCAAGTATTTTTTAGGATTTCCAGGCTATGATTATACTTCTAAAGAATTTTGAAAGACAACATCTTTAAAGAATATTCATTCTTTAGGACTTCTCTATTTTATAATAAACAACTTCATTTATGATTTTCACAACTCTATACATTTACAAGTCATTATACATTTGAAATTGAATGTAAAAGAAAAAGACTCTATACCTCTAGGGATTAGTATACAAACATTTTATTTATATAATATCATCCACAAGCTACATCAAATAGTGCACGATAAGTTAACACTCACATCATCACATATTCACTAGAACACTTCACAATCAACAAATTGTAGGAAAATTAAACCAAAATACAACAAAACACCGCTCCTCACCTAAGACTAAAGTTTGTTGTTTTATCAAATAATTTTAGCTATATGTGTGTTAATTTGTGTGATTTGGTTGTGTCCTAAATGAATTAAAGATTGAATTATCTATAAAATAAATTGATGTATTGTTAGCTTGAAGGAATTAATTTAAATTTAAATTTTAATAATTTATAATTTACTAATGAAATTTATTTATTTAAGTTTGATTCTTTGCTTTATGTTTTGAAAAGCTATGTTAATTAGCAACTTCAACTTACATTAAAATTATTACCTAACATGTTCTAGGTTTTGAGAACAATTGAATTTTTTTCATTCTAAAGGAAATGAGGAAAACACATAAAATCAAATGTATTTTCTTTTTTTTTTAATTTATATATTTAATTTAAGTCATTTAGATGTGAAATTTGAGGAAGATGTTACACCAAACTTAACTCAATGTCTACTAGATCAAGTTAGAAGGACAAGTAGATCATTAGAATAGAGAAAAAGATAGAAGAAATGATGGCCGTTATCTTCGTGTTTTAGAATAGAGAATCGTTTTCACCAATAGTGTATGTTGAATCACCTTAACTCGAATTGGTTGAATTAAAAAATAATAAGAAAGAAGTCATTAAATACGAAGAAAATAATATAATAAAACTATAAAGTTGATCTATTTAGTCAGTAGAGCAACAAGTTAAAGAGACGTCAACACAGTCTCAAGATACTTTATTTATTTATAGGGTATACCTTACCCAGAGTACTATGACTTAGTCTCATATCTGAAATGATTTTGCCACCTTTATTTAAAAACATCGATGACACGTGTAATCCAAAATTGCATCTTATGCATTTTAGAGCTAATTGTTGCAATACTGGAGGAAGTGATACATTATTATTTAGATAATTTGTCAACAAATTATATTGAGTTGCATTTGATTGGTATACCAAACTACCTAATGGGCCGGCCCTTACCTTTACAAAGTTAGAAAGTTAGTTTATAAAATGATTTGCCTGAGTGAGACATCATATCACCGTCGGCGATCTGGTGGTTGAAAAATAAAAACACAATTAAAATAAAGTATATTACATCTTGAGATGGAGGAATCTTAGCATAAAATATGAGCCACAGTTGCAAGAGCAGTATGCTATTGAGATCATTCTTTAAAATATACATAGTTTGGTAGCCTTTTTTACTTTAAACTTTTGAGAAGTCAAGTAATCCTCTAATCTTTAAGAAGAAGCTTCTCAATTATTGTTCTTTAAAGATCAATCTCTATTAGATTCTAAAAAGTTGAAACCTCATAAAGTCTTAGTGAAGAAATTTAAGTTAGTTTCATTGATAGATAATAACAAATGAATTACAAGTAGACCATCCAAAACTTGTATAGCAATATCAACCTTACAGTAAAGTAAACTTCAATTATATCGTACTCCAAAAGAAAAAAGGGAGAATTTTGAGGCCTATATCAATGAAGTCTATTTATTAAAAAGTAAGCAATAAAAAAAATTTAAAGAACCTTCTAAAGAAGTTAGAATTTGAATTACCTAACCCTAATAGGCTGAAAGAACTAGGTATATTGGGGCAACCCAATTATTGCCCATAGCATTGGATGTTAGGTCATAAATTAAAAAATTGTATCACCTTTAACGACTGGCTAGAGAAGAACATCAAATTTGGAGAAGTTGTGATGCCCACGAAATATTTATTACATTTGAACTAGAGATCTGATAAGTGTGTGATTAGTGATCCTTCAATGCCTTCTATAATTACCAAATCTATTAATGGTTGGGATGTTTCTATATACATTCATCTAAAAAAATGTTAAATAAACTATATTATTTATCTCTCTAGGTACCTCAGGGAGTACAAAATCCAATTTAGGTTGATTTGACATCACTATAGGAAAATCTAATATTTGTTCGGACGGTTTCCGGCAGATTTTGATAAAAAAATATAAAACAAATTTTCTGGCAGATTTTAATAAATTTTTTTTAATTTTCAAATTTTTATAGTTTACTTTAATATTTTTTTATTAAATGTTAATTTAATAAAAATTTTAATTAATTATTAATTTAATTATTAATATTAATACTTTATTAGAATTAATTTTAATTTTTTATAATTTGTTTTAATAATCAATAATATAATATGTTATTTTAATTAATTAATTATTCAATAATTTATATAATTAGTTATTTTAATTAATTATTTTTTATTTTAAATTTATTTTTTTATTATTATAGTTTAAATAGAAAAGTTTAATATTTTTCATAGAATTTCTTTTAAATTAAATTAAATATATTCATAATTCAATGTTAAAATGAACTAATAAGTTTAATAATTCATTTTTAATTTAAACTAAATATATTAGTTAATTTGATTTAAATAAAATTAGTATTAATTTTAAAATAATAAGATTAATTAGTATTACTTTTCATATTTTATTTGTTATAATATAAATAGAAAAGCATCCAAATTAAGATAATTTTGGCTAAGTGGCTTGATGGTCGGACAAGCATGCAGGCGCAAGGCCAGGGTTTGAACCCTGCCATATGTGTGCCTGCAGGAAATTACGGGTCTTGCGAGTGGGCGAGAGGGCGAGTTGCCCAGGAGGTTGCAGGCTGGTCGCGCGTGTCGGTTGGCGGACAACAGCAGGTCGTGTTAGCCGAAGGGAAAGCGTGTGGAGGCTCGCACCGGGGGGGGGCATACGAGCTAATTGTGCGGGTCAGATAGGAGGCCCAGCTTGGCTATATAGGGTTATCAAAATAAACGAGGAATAAATTAAAGCTTTAAAAATAAAAATTTTCTACATGTGTGACGCTTGCTAAATCACCTTTAAATTAAAAAGGGCATGACCACGTGTAATTCTAATTGAGTTTTAAGCATTTTCATGTATATAACTGCTTTGGATATCGATTTAATTGTTTATTACTTAGGATAACTTTGCAGGTGGTAGTTGAGTCTACATTATTAATTTTAGTTCTATATATATAATTTGATGTACTTTAGTTGTAATTAAGAGTTGTAAAAATGACCTTTCAAGATGGGATGTTATAAATCCAATTTAGAATCTAAACAGGAAGGAACATCCCTTATGGGAGAATTCCTTTTCATTTGGATATCAAAATTTAGATAATTTGAAGAATCCAAGTTTTCTTTTCACTTGGATATCTGGATCCGATGAATCCAATGAGCTCGCAAAAGGATGAAGAAGTGAAGAATGATAAGAATCACATTCTCAAAGTCACTTGTGTCAGTCCTAGGAGTAGAATCTGGGTTGTTATAAGTGGTACTCAGCCACTTTTAATTTATATAGACCCTGGATTGTAATATTAAGTGGCACTTGCCATATGGACTTTGAATACATTTAATTATTTTATTTACTTTGATTGTGTAATAGAAATTACATGTCTTTTCTAGCTTTTTTTTATTGAATGCCAATTTTTGTTTTGGTCTAGAACGATCGAAGATTCGTGAGGGCACAAACAAATTTATCTACTTTAATTAAAAATGAAATTTTAAGCTCAGATAAAAACCCTAATAATTTTAAGAAGTAAGCTCTGGCTCGCCAAGGGTCACATGCATCATATTATTACTATTTCTTTCTTGTTAGGCACCTCCCTACATACGAGTTCTAGCAACCACCTTACCTATTAGGGTGCAGTCCCATCAAAGATGAAGTTATGCAATCTCTAAGATAAAACATATTTTAAAGCCTTTTTAAAACTTTTTCATACAAATTTTATGAATTTATTGAGTTAATTTGCATATATTATATTAGAAATCAACTAAATTTATCAAAAAAAATATAATTTCATTTCATTCAAGCATTAATTACCCTACATAAGTCAATGAACCAATTAAGATCTGCTATATATGCCGACCCCATTTCCTCAAACTTAATTAAACAACACCTTTATCACTTTTTTCATAAAATAGACCATATTCATGATTTTTAATCACTTAGGTGATTAGTTGGCTCCTCAAACGAGGTCAGGGTAAGTTCAGATTTTGCACTGCATTAGTTAGGTTCAAATTATTGTCTCCTATTGCCGAATTTAGATTAGAATATGAGGCAGACTCAAATCATAGACCTTATCTTCTAGGAATATAATCTCAACATTCGAATAAAAATTGTCAACTTAAATTTAAATCTCCTTCAATAAAAAATTCAAGCCCTACATTTATAATAGGCTGGGGTGTTTTCTAAAGTGTTTTGGAATCTCAAAATACCTCCTACTATTTCTCCTTTGACTTTGAGAAATAAGTTCTCTGACTTGATCATATCAATCCTTGAGAAATTCCATATAAAATTTTTACTTTTATTTTAATCAAAAGTTTTGTAGGAAATTTTGATTTCCTATAATATAATTAACTATGAGATCTTGTACTCGTAGGAGCTTTAGAACCTAGGTCAATTTTAATTTTCAAAATTATGTTTTTTTTCTCAAAATTCATTTTCTTTGGAAAAATCAAGGTCAACAATTATTATTATCATATTTAAATTATTGATGATAAATGATAGCTTCTTTTCTTAGGAAAATATATCATTGTATTATCATTACCTAGATTATGAAATTAATGATCCTTTATCCATATTATTATAGTTAAGCACTCGATCAAACTTCACTTTGACCCTCCGGTCCGGGACATATGTTCTTCTTGCTTTAGTTTGATTATAATAATATGGATGAATTCAAAGTTTTATAATTTAAACCTATTAGGAAATAATATCCTCACCTCTCCAGGTGATATAATATTGATAATGACATGCTCAATTTTAAAACTAAAGTTTTAGAAATTAAATTCTTTAAAAAAAAATTAATCTTTTTCAAACTCAATTTTTTCAATCAAACAATGCATAATGCTTCTTTATCATGTTTTGAGTTCAACTGTAAGACTTTAGTGATATGTTGAATTATTTTACTCATTATATATAGTTTAAATGATTTTAGGTCAAGGAAAGGATTAGGATGGTAAGATTGATCAGGATGTGTTGTAATTTTATGATTCCTCAAGTTTTACTTCTTTCTATTTAAATTTTTTTTTTTTTTTTGTACTTAAGGAAAGAGAATAAGTGTTGTAATTATATGATTCCTAAGTATTTTATATGGATTTAGAGTATTATATATAATTTTTAGAGTAAGAATATAGATATGTATTAATATTTTGATAAGTAGAAATACTTTCACTGATGTTCATTTTGATAGAATAATTTAGATAGCTTTGGTTAATATTATATTAAATGATAAAAATAATAATTCTTCTTCTAAGTTAGATTATAGGACATGACATACTTCATTATATAAGTCTTATGCAAAAATAGAGAAGACAATAACAACAAGGAAGAAACAGAGTATTTTCTTAAGTCATTTTAATACATCAATTCAACACACATTCAACAGTTACAGAGGAAGATATTAGTTATAAAAAAAAGACTGAGATTAACTATAATGCTATTGTATGAATGAGCGAGGTGAGTGGAGAGGTATATGTTTTGCTGCATGATATGATTTGCAATCATTAAAATTAGTGGATGAAATATTACCTTTATCATCTTCCTTGCATGATATAAGTTGTTGACCTTATTTTTGGCACTTATACTCCTTGGACTCTTCTTTATGCTCAGTAGAATGGCCCCTTGTTAAAAGTGGCCATCGGTGGCCTCATGCACATCGATCAAGTTTAATTTTCTTTCTTTTTGTATAAGTGCATGAAATAATAGTTTGCATAGCTCGAGGTTGCCTTGCCCTAAATCATCATTGATCTTGGATCACTGGATTCCATGAGTAAAATTATATATGGGGATACATGCTATGAGCACGACGGTAATTTTTCACATGTTCATGCAGTTCCATGTGAGCAAGCTCTCATTAGCATGAGATTTAGCATGGAAATTTTTCATCAAGGTTTTATTTTACAAAACATACTACATAAGTATTTTTTTATCATCGAGAACTTTCAAATGAGCTCATTTGCGCTCGAATCAAACCTCATTTTGATGTGCATCAAAGTTTGAGTGGATTATTATTTAAATGCCATCGAATTGAATTTATAAATAATGATATATAATATTATAAATTATAATTATTTATCTTTTTCTCACATAAATTAGGGGCTCTTTGATTAACTGAAAAAGGAATGAAGTGTAAAAGGAATGTTTTGGGTTTGATTGGCTGAGTGTAAAATGAATGCATCAATTTACCTTTTTTGTTTGATTTGAATCAAAATTAATGTAATTTCAATTTGGGGCTCTTTCATTTCTTTGGCATAGTACCCACGAACGCCTCATTCACCTAAAGCCAAGAATGCTATTATGTTGCTCTGCCCCCTGCATCTAAACATGAGTTATGTAGCATGCCCGCACCATCTCCTCTACCTCATAAGTGTTATTTAGGGATATCAAAACGGGTATGAGGGTCTGGTTCATGTCAAACACAGGTTGACCTAGATTTAAATGGGTTGACCCTAACCCAACTCAATTTTACAAACAGATCAGGTACTTCAACTCAAACCCAACCCACGCGCGTTACCGGGTTGACCCGATCAAACCCATGGACCCATTTTGATTCAAAAACGGGGAAGTTTTGAGAGACTTGAGACCACAGGTGTAGTGAGGAAGAGAGAGAGGTCTGAAGTACAAGTAGCTCTATTTGGTTCAGGCCAACGATAAGTCTTGACCTCTTGGAACTAGAGAAACTATTAGATAACAAGGAATCCTCCCAAGAAGAAACAATGTAGCCTGGGATGAGGCAATGACCATTGCTATTCTACACAGGGCTTCCGTGGTCACTAGAGATGCCATCTCTTTCCATCATAGATATTTGAGACAACAAGTTTTGCCGGGAGGAGAAGCTAATCTGGCCCTTGATACTGCCCGTCATCCGTCTCATTAAATCATAGCCTTAAAAAATTACAATTATAACGAATCAAGTCATTTAAACGAGAAAGAACAATTGTTTTGCTGTATTTTTTATGTCAAATAAGAAACAAAAGCTTATTCATTAGATAACTAGAGAATAAAATGCCATTATTATCGAAACCAGATGCGTTTATAGTGTGGGTAATAAATGAAAGCTCAAACTTCTATTGTTGCAATTGAATTTGGTATATCTTTTAAGAGAAGTTGAATGAGGTAAAATTTATCGTTGTCGACGTTCAAGTTGGAGAAGAAACAAGCAGGAGAGCTGCTCTGTTGTATTAGATTTTGTTCATCCACCTTAGATTGTTGATGTTGAGAGTGATAAAACATCTAGAGTGGAGTACAGGATAACCCATTTTTCTGCTCTATCTGCGATGACGACTTGAAGTGAAGATTTCTCTCACGGGAAGAAGGCTTTTCGTGGATTTCTTTCCGTAGATCTGGTGAGAGAAAGTACACAAACATGGACTTTGTCTCAGTGCTATCATGGTGTGGGCGTTCACGAGATGAAGGAGTGAGTCGTGGGTTAGCCGTAAGGTGTGTGTAAACCGATTCATTTTGGATTATTTTGGATTTCCGGGTCAACCTAGACCCAACTTAGATTTATTAAGGGGTCATATTGCCGAACTCAAGTCTAGCCTGTATGGCAAACAGTTTGATCTAAACCTCTAATTTTCTGAGTCGACACTAGGTTGAATTTTGGGTGAGATCAAATTTTAATACCCCTAGTACTATTCATCATTTCTTTATCTCCTCCATTGTATTAGAAGTTAGAGACCACTTTCAAGTTTGGGATATTGAAATATAGAAATAGTGTGGGAGAAGTTCAAGTTCTTTGAGAAGTAATAAGTCTTCTAATTTGAGTTTAGCACAATAATACCAAAAAGGAATTTCTTATAAATTGTTTTTAGCGAAAAATGATAAGAACTTATTGGATATACATGAAAAACTAAATTTCGTTGATGAAATGTATATTTTACATCATAACCCAAAAATCTTCATACTTATTTAATGTTGTTGAATCATTGGCGGCGATGGTGTCCGACAACAATGATGGATTGCGGTGCTCAGTGGAGGTCTATGATAGTGGTGGTGGGCCACAACGGTGGTGGCCAATGACTGATGGTGGTAATGGTGATGGGTGGCAAGTGATGACAACAGTGGTGGTGACAGGCAACAAGCAGTGACGAAAGGTCGGTGGTTGTGGCCCGCGGTGACGACGGACTGTCGAGGGGTTACTGGAGGCAATGGTGGTTAGCGATAGGGGTGATTAGTGACTACAAACGATGCTAGAGGGCGACATCAATTATAGTATATTTTCTATGTATTTGGAACTAGTTCAAATATAAGAAAATCCAAATATGCCAAAAAAACATGATGGAATTTGTAAATGCACCAAAAATTTTATCTGAATTTGTCTTACTTCAAATCCAACATCATTATTCTCTAATCTCCAATGAATACTTTATACTTCTTTGGTGTGCAACCAAAAAAGCTCTTAGTAATATGATTCATAGTCAACTTTAGGAATGTATACCTTTGTTCTTGCATAGAATTGTACCAAAATTTTAACCTTATTCTCTCCATAATTAAAACGCATATATAAATAAACTAAAAAACTATGAATTTGCTTATTAATTATATTGAAAGAATATATGAAAGTTTGCCGACTAAAATTTAATATAACTTCGTAGAAAAATAAAGTTATTTTTATAAATGTATATGCAACTTTATAAATGTATTTATTATCTCTTATGCAATTTTTTAATAATGAAAATCTAAATAATAAAAAATATAGTTGAAATCTATTTAGCGTGAATTATTTAATATTAATTTGACTCTAAACTTAATATCTTATACAAATTAATTTGTTTGACGTCAAAAATAAATTGAATGAATTATATGTATGGTTTATTTATTAATTTTTTTCAAGGTGGGGAAGTAAAATAGAATTTATCTTACTATAGTATTTATTTAGAAAAAAATAATTTCCTACAAAATTAGAGTTCTGCTTTGTAGTAGGGTATATTCATTGCAGTGGGTCTATTTAAAAATTTACTTAAATTTATAATATCTTTAAAATCAGCCAATTGTGCCCTCATAAGAAAATTGATATGCTAATTAGACCGGTTTATATATATATATATATATATATATATATATATATATATATATATATATATATATATATATATATATATATATATATATATATATATATATATATATATAAAGTATTGAAAGAATCAAAATACAAATAATCAAACTATATTAAAATTGAAATTTAGCGTGAACTAATTTAATTTGCAAACCGTTTTAATAATTTATTCATTTTAGATTATAAGCCGTTAGATAATTTAGATATCATAAATAATCTTTGTTCAGATATGATGAAATTTGGCGGATTTACTTTCCATAAATATATTTTATCAATTTGATTTGATTTCCAAAGATAGATTTTTATTAATTTGAAAACATAATTACTATTAGTTTGATATGCTTCTATAAATGTTACAGATGCATTCGGATCTAATATCTCTCGCTCCTTGCTCCTTAGTCTATTTACTCGAACTTTTATTAGGTCCGGTGTAAGGACGTAGATGAACGTCCAGTCGGAGGCAAAATCCCGCCAAAAAACTCGGTATTTGTTCAGTATTACTAGGTATTATTTGATAATAACGAGGAATACCGCTCTGTGAAGATCAATACCGAGTTATACCGAGCAATACCGAGTTGTACCGAGTTTTTTCTAGCTAGAAAAAACTGGGTACAACTTTCGTATAACTCGGTATTGCTCGGTATAGCTCGATATAACTCGGAATTGGGTATTCACATGATGGTATTCCTCGTTATTGTTTGATATTGCTCGGTATTTGCTCGGTATTTCTCGTTTTTTGGCGCGATTTGGCCTCCGACCAAACGTTCCTCTACGTCCGGTCGGAGGACGTAATAATTGTTCCTATTACTCCTCCCTGCTTCTCTCATCCGCTACACACAAGTGACTCCACACTTCATCTTCTTCTTTTTCTCCGACGCCTCGCTTTCTTAATTTTCTCGAAGAATTGTTTCAGTTTCACAAGCTATATATAGAGGGTGGTTTTTGGCTGCAGCAGCAATTAGATGATACGCTAATATTTACAAACATTTTTTAATCTTGTGACATTATTTAGTTGAGTTTCTACTGTTAATTAGTTTTGTTCTAAAATTACAGAATCCACCAAATCAAAGTAGTAGAGCTAGTAACAGATTGTCATTCTAATTTCTTGATCAATAGTTTGGGCTGATTAACAACCACAAAGGAGAATATAGTTTGCACCATATGTCAGGTACTTGTTAAATTATTATTTTCTTAATTTATTTTAGTGTATAACATTAAATTATTTTTCACTTATGTATTTAGTGAAGGAAGAGATCAAATTGAAGAAGAACATATCTATCCTAAGCTGCAATCCTATCATGTAGGATGCATCAAAAATTCGTTGATGATTAAATATGAATGTTCTATCTATAGAGCACGAGCTATCCCTGATGAAAATATTCTGACACAAAGTAAGAACATGCAAGTAAACAACTAAATAGAAGTACTTAATAGCACTACAAATAAGTTGCTAGAAGAGCTTCATGCCATCCTTGATGCCTCATTGCTAGAGTAGATTAAAAATCAAACATAGCCAAATTGTCAATGGTTGGCAATAATTGTCGCGGCCTCTCCAAAAGAAATTAATCATCTAATAGCCAGAGAAACATAGGAAAGCTAAGCAGCGAGAATTGATGATGGATTTATTGTCAGTCATAGCAACAGAAGCTGGAAATAACTTTATTAATGAATAGATAATTAGGGAGCCAGGCACAACAAATGAAAGAACTAAGCTTCAAGAATACTGAGGAAGAATAAGAAGTGGGAGAAGAAGAAGAAAAGACGAACAAAAAAACGTCATAGCAACATAAGCTGGAGATGATTTTAATTAGGGAGCTAGGGAAAATAAGTGCACCGTGCTTCATGAAAGAAAAAGAAAGAGAGGGCCATATGACTACTTTATTCCAACAATAAACAAATATATAAGCAGCTTTCAAAAGGTCCTCTCACCTCAAGCATAAATTGGGAAAATCAGAACATCGGTTGACTAAGAATTTTCAGGCCATCCTTGATATTCAACATTGCAAAAGGAGTACAACAAACTTGATTTCCATAAGATCAGTCACTTGTTCACAATCACCAACAGAATTCTTCCAAGAGAAATATCAATGATTACATTACTGAGGAAAACAACAGAATTCTTCCAAGAGAAATCTCAATGATTAATTTACTCAAGAAAACAAAAGACAAATAACTATCAGCAATTAATTGTAAAAATTTATCACAATCCAGAAATTTTTCCTTGCTGTCCACACCAATCCAATAATTTTTCAAGTTCAAGGCTATTTGATTGCAAGTAGTATATCATACATATATGTATGTATAAATCTATATATGCATGTATGTATTTGTGTGTATATATATATATATACCATTGTTAAAGCACCTTGCTTCATGAAAGAGAGAACGAGAGGATCATACGACTACTTACTTACAATAATAAATAAAAAATAAACAGCTTTCTAAAAGTCCTCTCACCTCAAGCATAAATAGGGAAAATAACATCGGTTGCCTGAGAATTTAAGGCTTCGTTTGGGACGGCTTTTTTATTGCTTTCTAAAACAAAGTTTTAGTACAAAATTTTTTAATTTTGTACTAAAACTCCATTTTAGAAAGCAATAAAAAAGCCGTCCCAAACGAAACCTAAATCTAATAAAAAAATGTCATTTCTAATATTTTCTAGCAAAGTCTTTTTAGGTCTAATATAAGTCAAATCTAACTCATCTATTTTTCTAACCGAGTTAAGGAAAAGCCACTATTTTATTTGACCAAACCATCTAAGGCAACTGTCTATAATCTTATCTTCCACTAGACTAGAGCTACTCCAACCTTTTCAAGTATATGCTCATTTTGAATCTTGTCTCTAAGAGTAAGGCCAACTCATCCACCTGAGCGTCCTCATCTCTGCAACACTTAACTTAGTATTATGATTTTCTTTTAATAGCCAACATTCTGCATCATAAAGCATTGCAGGTCTAACCTCCATCTTATAGAATTTTCTCTTAAGTTTGAGAGGAAATTTTCTACCACACAACAAGCCTAATGCAATCCTCCACATCAACCATCCAACTTGAATTCTACTCATAATATCCCCATCTATTTCACCATCACTCAAAGCAATAGACAAAAGATATCTAAAACATGTACTCTTATTAATGACTTGATCACCCAAAGTCACAATCCCCTAACTATTATTACTAAAATTATACTCGATATATTCAATTTTAGATCTACTCAAACGAAAGCCTTTAGACTCTAAAATTGACCTCCATAATTCAAGTTTACCTTCAACTCTTTCTCTCTCTAGTCTTATCAATAGGAAAAATATCATCAGCAAAAAGTATACACCAGGGTACAACCTCTTACAAATGTATAGCTTCCATAGTATACCCCTACCCGGCATGAATCCAAATTGATTTTGAGAAATATTAGTTTCAGACCGCAACCTATTCTCCATAACTCTCTCCCATAGTTTTAAAGTATGACACATTAACTTAATTCCTCTATAATTTGCACAATCTTGTGCATCGCATTTATTCTTAAAATAAGAATCAACACACTTATTCTTCACTCACCGGGCATCTTTTAGCCTTCAAAATAATATTAAAAGTTTAGTAAGCCCAGAAATGAAAGCATATGTACACGCGGATATCATGTCATTTTAATGCAGGGTGGAACCTGCCTCCCTTTTCAGCATGGACTCAAGCTGTTCTTTGTTCCACACCTTAAAAAAAAAAGGTTTTATGTTGGACAATTGCCCACCCTGAGTTGTTCTTAGTTCCACCCCTATTGATGCCTCATCATTCTCAATTAAAGATATGAGAATTCAACTATGAAAGATTTGAATAGGCAATGCATACCGCATCAACACTTAGCAAAATAGATAAGCATTGGCAATTAAAAATCAATAACAGCGACAACAAAAGAGCTTCGTGCAACAACCCAACAAGTCATGCTTCTTCCACAACAGTATCATTTGTTGACCTGCTATAAATATAAATTTACAAATGCTCAAAACAGGAATGTCATTAGATCTCCAGAGAGAATAATGCATCCTACCATGCTAACTATGAAACATCCAGAACCCAAAAGAACTAACTAAATTCCAAAAGTAAAGAATAATGAGAGACCAAAAATAGGGATAAGGGTCAGAAGACAGCAAAATGCATCAAATTAGGCAAGTAGAGAAGCTTTCTACAGACGGATAAGTATGAATTCCCATTTTAATGGCAGCTGTCATTGCCTCATAAGCTGTAGGACATCCAAAGATTTCAGATCATTAAATAAGAAACATAGGGATAGAATATGACTTAGGCTTCATTTGGGATGGCTTTATTACAAATTTCAGCAACTTTCTTACTGCTTTCTAAAGCAATTTTCGAGAAGATCAGTTACTTGTTGGCAACCACCAAAAACTTGATTTTCTTACAAAAACTAGATTTCTAGAAGATCAGTCACTTGTTGGCAACCACCAACAGAATTCTTCCAAGAGAAAATATCAATGATTACATTACTGAGGAAAACAAAATACAACTATAACTATAAGAGATTAATTGTAAAAATATCTCACCATCCAGATATTTCTCCTCATTGTCCACATCAATCCAATATTTTTTCAAGTTAAGGGCAACTTGACTGCAAGTATTATATCATGCATATATGTATATATGTATATATATATATATATATATATATATATATATATATATATATATATATATATATATAGAGAGAGAGAGAGAGAGAGAGAGAGAGAGAGAGAGAGAGGGAATCCTCCAGAATTACTACTGTTTTGCATGGAGCTTCAATAAAGAGATATCCAATGACAACTCCTGCACTCAAGCATAGAAAAAGAGAAAAAGCTTTCACGATGTCATCTCAGCTCAAGCCCTAATTAAAAAAAATATGGAAGCATATGCTACTTCTGGATATCATGTATCTTTGATGCACGGGTGGAATCGGAATCTCTTTTGAGGGTGGACAAAATAGGATATGAAATACATAATCTTATGAATCAAATAGAAAAATGAATTTTTTTCTTAGAATTTGGGAAATTGCATTTATTAAAGCTGGGTAAAATAGTTAAAATGATTATTTTTATAAGAAAAAAGGTTTTAGGTTGGACAATTCCCTCCCTAAGTTCTTCCTGGTTCCACCCCTATAGATGCCTCATCATTCTCAATCAAAGATATGAGAACTCAACCAAGGAAAATTTGAATAGGCAATGCATAACAGCATCAACACTTGCTAAAATAGGTAAGCACTGGCAATTAAAAATTAATAATGGCCACAACAAAAGAGCTTGGTGCAACAACCCAACAAGTCATGCAAGTTCCACAGCAATATCATATGCCGATCCACAATAAAAATAATTCTACAACTACTCAAAACGGGTAATGTCATTGAAACATCAGAAAGAATAATGCATCCTACCCTGCTCATTATGAAACATCCAGAACCCAGAAAAACCAACTAAATTCAAAAAATAAAGAATAATGACATTACAAGAATAGGGATAGGGGTCAGATGAAAGGAAAATCCATCAGATAAGGCAAGTAGAGAAGATTTCTAAAGAGGTAAGTATTAATCCCCATTTTAATGGCGTCTATCGTTGCCTAAAAAGCTACAGGACATCCAAAGATTCGAGATCACAAAAATAAGAAACATAGGGATATCAATGCGTGGATAGTGGCTAACCATTAAATCATCATCATCATGATGTGTATGGAACTCATAAAGAAAAAAAAGTACCTCAGATAATAGCATTGAAAACAATGCTTCAATATCCCAAAAATAATGAGCGGTGTGAGAAGATAAAGCTGCCACTACTATTTAAAAGCCTTTTGATATGCAATGCAGATAAAGGCAGTCAAAAGATAACAAGGATAGTAGAAAGCGAGCCTACATGCCAATCTGCCACGATAACTAGCCATTAAAAGGCTAAAATAGGCATCTCCAACCAAAAAACTTAGTTTCCACTTCAAAAATGCAATAAGAGACATATCAAATAGTAATTCATCTTCAATCTGTGTATATTATTCCTCATCTCAATTTTCTAAACACAAAAATTGCCTTTGTGAACAAAAAATGATATTAATAAAAATTAAAATTAATAAATAACTCATATTATAGGCACTGTTGCCCGAAAAAAGCAGACCATATAATGAAAAATTAGAGAAAATTGCACCAACATAACAACATAGACAGTTGATTAGAGATTTCAAATTGAAATTACAAGACTAAAATTCTCCTATGAATTAATTGCTAATAGTATGTGAGTTTGAGGCTGTTGTAGATGCGATAAATATTTTTCTCCATTTGAATGGAGATATAATTCAACTTTAACTACTCATTTCTATGAACATCCCGAGTGTTATCCTTTCATCCATAATTCAAAATCTAAAACATTTTAATTCGATCTATCCAATATCAATTGAACACAAATCTAAGAGTAAAATAATTTATTTAGTAAAAAATACAAAGATTTATTTTTTGGGACATTTAGGTCAATGAATATAAACTCATAAACAAAAAAATAAATAAACGTATACACAAAACATATAGGGATGCCAATATTTGACACAACTTGAAAAACCCGACCCGAACTTGGTCAAAACTTCCGAGTTAGCGTCAACCTGTTTGAAAAACTGGTCAGGTTCATGTTCCAAAAATTGACCAGTTTGAAAATTGAATCGGGTCCAGGTGAACCTGCAAACCCGAAGTTGACCCAGGTCTAACCCGATTCCCCCATCCAGGCAAACAGTCCTTCCACAAGCATGCTTGCTTGTCATGCCTAATCCAGTAAGCATGCACTCGCATGTACGGTTTGCTTTTCCTCTTCTCCCGATTTCGCTGCTTCCACACGCCCGCTCGCATGCCAAGTTCTCCTTCGACGACTTTCCTTCACGTTGGATCGGAAGTCACGACAACTCACCCTCTTCATTCTTTTGTTAGATCAGAAGTAAAGACGATGACAGGAGGGAGCTTGTTCGTTGCAAAAATAACCATTTTATCCCATTCAGGCACTTCTTAGGCCAAATCTCGCATATCGCACGTGGTATGTGTCAGGTCGGGTCAACTCTGAAAAGCAATGGGTTGAGTTCGACTTGAAATTTCTAACGCGAGTGTAAAAACATGACGATTCGGGTTGTCTCAAACAGTAGCGGGTCAATATTAAGTTTGTATCGAACCAGACCTATAACCCGATTTTGACACCCTTAAGTTAATACATACGTAAGACTCGAATTCAAGACCTCTTAGCTAGTAATCAAAACTCCTCCCAACTAATAAATCAAGATAAATCACATAAAATATAATGACTTGAATAATGTAACTTAAAAGTCAAATAAAACCTGATTGAAATGAAACCATTTGCTCAATGTCATTGCCTTTTGTCTTGTTGGTGGATGAGTGTTGCAACTAAAAAGAAAAAAAAACAAAAATATTCTTGTTTGGCAACTGAGTGTTTAAAAAGTTCTTATGGGATTATTATATATATATATATATATATATATGATCATGACTTCATATACCTGCATAGAGATTCAAGTAAAATTGTTGCTTGTTTTTTTATTCATTTCCACATCATGCTATTTACTCAAACCTAATTCTAACCTACAAATTTTAGGTAACACTTAAAACAATGCCTTAAATTCATTAAATTTATTATGACATTAATGTAATATAATAGTATAAGAATCTCAAAATAAATTTAGGCTTCGTTTGAGATAATTTTCTTACTATTTTGATTTTTAAACTGCAATCACATTTTCTATTTAGCCACTGCTTTTTCAAAATTTAAATAATTTATTATGCTAGTAAGCTACTTTCTATGATAGTTTTAAAAAGTTATTTTCTCTATAACATCTTTGCAACCAGTTTTATTACAGGCTGAGAGATTCACGGTGGTAGAGTGAAAGGGTTTTACGTCTCAATGTTGTACAAAAATTCAACACACTAACATATAGTGATAAAGAAACACTAGAATTTTTCTGTGAAAAATTCTTAAAAGGAGAAAACCATGAAGCCATGCCCAGTTCAAATAATTCCACTAGTATTTGAATATATTACAAATGTTACTCATCACATAATTCAAGAAAAAAGAGACTACTATATATTGGAGAATACGTCAAACTTCAGGTAGGTGCTCTTGATCTTAATTGGATGATGGATATTAAAAATCTAGTAGTAGCAACCGAGAGAATGTTTGGCTGAGGTCTAACGATGGTTGGAGAACTAGTGATAACCAACAGACGAATGGAATCCCAACAATGTTTGGAGTTCCAGAGGTAGTCAACAAAAGGGCGAAAGTCCAGTGATGGTCGGTGGTAGGGAAAAGATTCGGCCGCGACCAACGAACAGGCAATAATTTGATGAAAGTCGGTGTTCGGGAAGAGATCCGGCAGCAACTAACGAATAGGCCAAAATTTGGCGATAGTCAGTGGTTGACAAGATATCTGACGGCGGTCAACGAACTGGCAAAAGTCCGATGATGGTCATGGTCAGGAAGAGATTTGGCGATAGTTGCGTTGACTGGGAGAATGCAAGTGAGCTCCATGGCTTTCTCTCCTCTTCTCCCCTCATATCTCATATGAAGAATAAAGGTTTGTTTATAATTTTTTAGGCGCGTCAGGCCTAGTAATTATGGCGAAAAAAATAGGACAAATTTAGAATGTTCCATCAGACGACCCATATTGATCCCTTCAATTAAAAAGAGCTTGTACATCATTTAAGTGCCTTAATGGCGGCATAATTAAGTGATATAGGGTTCATTGGATTTGTCTAATTGATCCACTCAATTTGATTATAAGCATGTCATATTCAAATATCATTTGGTCATCCAATTGATGCTCTAAAGCTTATAAATATGTTTTGGTCCTTAAATTTGGGCTCGAATTAGACTGAATTTGATGTCATTTGGCTTGTCTCCTTGAGATCTTCAACTTGGCTATAAATTTATTGGAATAAATTTTGGATTCTCCAAAATTTAATTATTGAAAGTTTTAATTCATATTTATATCAAGATTCATGTCTGACTAATATGATTATTGGTGGCATGCCAAGTTTTATAAAAAGCTTCAGCCATCCAAAATAGACCTTTAATGATTTTGAGAATTATTTTAACTAATACTTTAGTTGGTTATTAATTTTTGTTTTAGGCTACGATAGCCTACTGAGCCATGTTAGCTCATTCCTACTATTGTTTTTGTTTTCAGGCCCGGAGAAGGGTAAGGAGAGAGCTAAGTAGTTCGGATAGCAGGCTCGAATCTATGTTGTAGTTATGTTTTGTTAATTTTGATTTTTGCAGGCTTAACTTTTTTTGTTGTGCTCTCTATTGCCAAACAATATTGTAAATAGATTTCAGATTATATATGTTTTGTATAATATATAAAAAAAATCATATTGAGAATCAGTAGTCTTCCACCTTATATTGCATCAATAGTTGCTCTGCATAGTATATAAATTGGAAGTTTTGTTTTAGTACTTCTCCAACCAGATATTGGGGTCAGTCTTGTCAAAATTGGATAAGGTATGACTTGTGTATTATCGAGTCATATCAAGTTGTGATAGGAGGGACAATAATTGGTGGGGGATTGTTGACCTAAATTTAGCCTGCAATCGACCTATTTGATTTTTCTTTAAAATCAACATTGAACAACAGTCTGCATATGAATTATTTGTAGTCAATTTGATTATACAATTTAGATTTGATAATGTCAAATATATTCAACTCAATTTGAATCTGATTCTACCTCAACGTGGCGTCAATTCTGAAATTGTGTCAATCAATTGTATTTTGAGTCGAGCGAAACCTAAATTAATCAAAACCCATTTAATTTTAATCAAATAAATTTAATCATGCCACAAACCATCTTCGCCATAGTGGGTAGATACCTTCATCCTAGTTTGTGAGCGAGCACGGTTGGGATTCCCCCATCCCGGGTTCAAATCTCCTCTACTATGGCCACGCCTCTTCAGTGGTGCAAAGCAAGAGTGGGACCGATACTGATGGATGGCCTTGCTAGGCTTTGCAAAGAAATTAGTTATGCCATCAAGCACTCCCTTTGGAGTGACAGCGAGTAGATACCCCCGTTCCAATAAGTAAATCTTGATAGCTTAAATTAATTCTCGCAACCATTACAAGGATCATAATAACACCAAAAATCTTGCCATATTCTCCTTATCCTCATAATTTTTCAAATCTAAAGTGATCTGAGAGATGGTAACACAGATAGAGAGAGAAATTTGCATTCTTTAATGTTGTTGAAATTTCTCAAACTTATTCATGTTAAATTGATGACGCGAGGATTACCAAACCAACTTGAAAATATATTACCACCATAGCCATTTATGGTTAACTCTTTAAGATTGGTGTGTGGTTAGTTGGAAGCCATCAAGAACAACTTCATCTTGCCTTGCATATTCATCAACTTTCTCATTTCCCAGTAGAGTGCTAGGCTCTTGAGATGTGACTTGTTCCACAAAATGGAGATCATTGCATCATTATGATTGATCACTTTTTCAAGTTCATAAATATCAAGACTTCCTCGTTAAGTGTTTCAAATATCCAATAGTAGAATATAGCACATCTCTTCTTATGGGATAATAAGATAAATAGTACAATTATTAGTATAGCCTTCTATATTGTATATAGAGGGTAAAATAATAGTTGAGGAGCCAAGGTTACACAAGTCAAGTCCACTTAAGAATCGGCTCAAACTAAAATCGTTAATGAGATAACAAGCTGTGGGCTCAAAAAATTTGACCTCGGCCTCACCCACCCCCCCCCCCCCCCCCCTCCTCACCACTCGCATTTTCTTTGGGGAAGTTTTAACGGAATTAAGTTCCGGGGAAATTTTTGGGAAGACAGATGAGTTTGTAGATAAGACACTACCTAGAGATTTCGCCCTTATTTTGCGAGGTCTTTATGATCAGAGTTCTGGTTTCATATAGGCGCAAGACCCTATAGTTAATTACCACTCCTGATAACGAGAGAGAACTTTCGATTAAGGCTAGTTGTTGATCATATACGAAGAGATACGTGGTATCTGGCTATAGTAGCAGCATGGGCTTAAGGAATTGGAAGTTCAAGGTTTGGAAGATTTGATATTTAAAATTTGGAATTGCACAATCTTGCACTTAAGCAAATGGTGGGGGATGGATGATGCACCTGATCAAGATCCCATGGATTCGTCATCTCGGGTCATCATGGTCCCAAGTCTACTTAGTCAGAGGAGGTAATCGACCCAACTCGAAGGATCCTTATCGGCAGCAATGAGTTGCTTCATCTAAGGGTACCTTATAGACCTGGGTTGGATGTTTGTCTAAGGAAATAAATTTGAATTCACTTTAGCTAATAGAGGACTTTGTGCCCTATCGATCATATCGTATTGATTCATGTCTCAAGAATTTGATTCCACTAAGGAACGTATTGGCTTTGGTCAATACAGGTATTTTGCGGTGCCATTTGGCAGCAAAACTACTTGGTTCAGAGGGCCCCAGGTCATAACCGTTTATCCTATGGTGCCATTTAACGATAAAATCGTCGATCAAAGGACACATACCACGTCTTTACTGGTAGGTAATTATTTGAGAATTGCTCATAGTGATATTTTCTACTAGGCATTAGCTCTATGTGAGCTAAAATAAATTTCAATTTATCCATTCTGACAAACTGTTACCGATGGTGGATGAATTTTACTTTTAGTTTTATATATTATTTCAATTTTAAATATTTTTTTAATTTTTGGGACTTTTGGATTTTTAGACTTTCGGATGTTTGGGTAGCATTTTGAAATATTTGAAATTAACCCCTCATGTTGAAATCTTCATTCAACATGGCCATCATAGGGTGATTTGGGGTCATTACCATTTGAAAATATTTGCATTTTATGGATAAACCTTGTCGACTCTATCGAGTTATCAAGAAATGATCGGGTTTCATAGGATTTTTGCTTTTTTGAATGAATTTTTTTTGTTGAAGTCCTTAAATGAACATATAAAATAGATATTCCGGTCAACACCTTGATCGTATATTTGTTTGATAATTCGAGCTTGAACTATGTTTATTCATTGACCCGCGCAGCATCCCAAAACATTACGTATGTACCCATAACACACTCATCGGGGGCCTATATAGGTTTCGGGGCGTATTTTATAATTATTTGTTGAGCCTTGTTGACTCTTATTTATCTGCTTATGAGGATCAGGTTCAAATTTATTGACCCGCACGGCATCCTTAGACGTCACGTATATACCGAAGACCCGTTCGTCGGGGCTCTTGCCGATCTTATGATTGCACTTACCCCTTTTGTGTACATATGTGTATACAAATTACGGTGCATATTTGGGCATACTTTAAAATATTTGCAAACGCCTTCTATTTGCTTGCATAGATGTTACGAATTCGATGGCGTACTGTAGCAACTTCTTGATTGAGTTATTTGCTGCTTCGTACAAGCATATTATTGTGCACTACTTGTTACTTTCTACAAGTAGAATGTAGTGCACTAACGAATCTCTTATTTTGATTGTATACCGAGTCTCTTTCAGTGGCTCGTGCATGTAAGAGCTATTTTCTTCCCAAGTACAAGACCAAGGAAGAAACTTTAGAACATCAGGAAGTTTAGTTCGAATTTTCTCAAACATCTCTTCCATTATAACAGAAGGTGTCCTTAAGAGAGGATTCTATCCAAGAAATCAATAGATATTTGTATTCCTTAGTTGAACAGCGTTGGCAGAGGTGGTACCATAGCACTATTAGTGTGCATAATATATTACGTTGTAATGCCAAACTTCGAAGATCATTTGTATTTCCAAGGACCATAGATACAGATGTTTTGTAATATCAACAATCTGCTCCAGTATCGTCCAGGACGATCTGGGATCGTCCTGGGACGATCAGTTGAGAATGAGCTCCAGAATCTGTCCAGAAGTGTTCCAGGTGATTTTCTGTAAGCATCGTCCAGGCCGATTGGAGACATCGGCCAGGCCGATTGGTACTGTAGAAAATATCGGCCAGACAACAGCCCTGGGAGGATTCCAGGACGATCCATTTGGTCGGATCGTCCCGGGACGATGTTGCGATCGGCCGGGCCGATCTGAAGATTATAAAGCTGATTTCAGTCGTTTTGAAGAGAGAGAAAATCTTTTTTAAAATATCTGATTTTTCTGAGAAGAGAGAAAGTCGAGGGCTTTTGTGGAAAAGTGGATTTTCGGACGACGCGGAGCCGTTTTCGTCCGACGAGACTGTTCAGAATATTGCTGTGCTCGAGGTAAGACACATTCCGCCTTTCTCAATTTTCAGTTCCGTCGCATTTGGCGATAATTTCTGTCCGGATTTCGTTTCCGTTACGGTTTTTCGTCCGTATCTTTTGATTGGTTCGATTTTTACCGCGTAACTTTCCGTATATTGTTGACGTGTCGAGTGTGCACATTTTGGTTATTTTCCGAAGATTTTTGTCCGGGTATTTTTGATTCGGCGATGTTTTTCGTAGACTACAATTTTCTGTGAAATTGTAAATTCTCTGTGCAGTAGAATAAATGTTCTGGAATATGATTATCTATATTCTGTGCGAATTCGGTAAATTTTCTTTGCAGGAAATTTTGTGTAAATTCTGTATACTGCCGTTGTGCTGCCCGATTTTTGGGTAATTTCTGATTTCTCCGGATTTCTTCTGAATTGAAATGCTATGTGTATAAGCTATAAAAAGGGAGTTATAAGGGGCCTGAATCCTATGAGATTCAGTTAGTGTCGGGAAAATCTGAAATGAGCTCAAATCTGAAATCTGATATCTGTTCTGTTCCGGATCCGATGAATTCTGTTCTGGTGCTATAAGCACATCTGTTCTGGTGCCGTGAGCACAAAGGGAGGTATAAGGGGCCTGGATCCTATGAGATTCAGTCAGTGTCTGGGAAGGGAGGCATAAGGGGCCGGAATCCGTAGAGATTCCGTCAGTGTCAGGGCAAGCTATGAATGACATATGAATATGTTCTGTTTTCTGTATCTGTTCTGTACGCAATTGTGATTCTGATATGATATGATCTGCAAATTCTGATTTTTGATTTCTGTATAATTCGGACTCTGTTGATTTATTCTGTTCTGTGATCTGATCTGTACGACTCTGATTCTGATTTGATATCTGTCCGTACAAGTTCTGATTTTCGATTCTGTTCTGATTCGAGATCCGATTCTGTTCCAATTTCTGATATGATTTCTGTCTGATGAATTTAGTTTTGGTTTCTGAGAATTTAGATTGGTGGTTTGTTGCTTTGCTGAGCTGTTGAGCTCACCCTTGCTTTCTGGTGGTTTTCAGGTTCTGGGAAAGGGAAGGAAGTCCAGGACTAGAGTTCAGAGTTCTGATTCGTATAGGTACTTTTGTACTTTTGATTTTTGTACAGTCATGGCTTTTCTGTTCTGTCTTTCTTTCTGTTGAAAGCCATGTACTGTTCTGTAGATGATTATTTTTGAGGAAATGAAAAGATAGATGTTTTGTTCCGCTGTGTTTGATGATTTATAGTAGCTCTGTTGTTCTGTGTTTGTGTGTCGGTTGAGTTAAGTATTTGGAAGATCAGTTCAGCAACCAAACTCCAAAGCCAGATCCTGGATAAGAAGGTTTCGTCGCGATCCGGCTCGGGCGGGATCCGTCCCCGTCGGGTCGGGTCGTGACAAGCTTTTTAAGTGGTATCAGAGCACTGGTTTTGGAAACTGGTTGGATTGTAAAACAGAGCTCTAGGAAGTGATCAGTGAGTCTGTCAGGGGGTAGTTTTGGGTCGTTTAGCTTTTTATTGTGTTGTTTTTGTGTTGTTTTTGTGATAGTTTTCCGGATTTTCTGGATTTTTCTGTATGGATCAGCCAGACCCAGACATGACAGACGGGCAGAGTGCCGATCAGGCAGCACCAGTGGAGAGTACAGCCCCAGTGGTCGGTGCTGATACATTGTCTCAGTTTGCTTCACTTGTTGCTCAGATGATGAGCGAGACTCAGAGCAGAGCTTCTACTGTTAGATCTAAGGACATTGATCGACATCTGCAGTTGTTTCTGAGGTTGAAGCCTCCGAGATTTGAGGGCGCTGTTGAGCCCAGAGCAGCTGAGGAGTGGCTGAGGAGGTTGGAAAAGACTTTTGATGGAATACAGTGTCCGTCAGACAGGAAGGTTCCGTTAGCTGTTTTTCTGTTAGACGGAGAGGCTGAACACTGGTGGGACGGCCAGCAGGCAGCCAGATTTCAGGGTAGACTGAACTCTTTGATCACTTGGGAAGAGTTCACTGAGGTATTCAGAGACTGGTTTGTTCCTCCTTCTGCACGACAGCAGATGCAGGAGAGTTTTCTGAGGCTTGTTCAGGGGAGCAAGACGGTGATGCAGTACGAGGCTGAGTTTACTGCATTGGCCAGGTACGCTCCGCAGCTGGTCAGCACTTTTGCTGAGAGGTGCTACAGATTTCTGAGAGGATTACGAGACACTTTGAGGCAGCCTCTGATACCATTCAGGATCACTGACTTCGCTGAGCTTATGGAGCGAGCTCGTCTGATTGAGAATGACATGACGGCTACTCAGCAGCGGTGGACTGCGAGTAGGAAGAGATTTGGAGGTGAGACTTCTGGCAGTGGTTCCTCTGGAAAGAGGAGATTTGTTCCTGGATCTGGATCTGGAGATTCCAGAAGGAGCGGAGGATCATCTGGTACTGTTACCAGTACGACTAGTTCTGGATCTGTCAGTACGGCACCTGTGTGCCAGAGTTGTGGACGGCGACACCATGGCCAGTGCTACAGGATAGCTGGTCTTTGTTTCAGATGTGGTCAGCCGGGACATAGGATTGCAGAATTTCCACAGACTGGATTGGATCGGCGTTCTGAGTACCGATCTGAGGGTTTTGTCAGACCTGCCGGTTCAGGAGGAAGACCGAGGACTGTTCCTCCTTGCCCTGAGGGATTTTCTGGTAGAGGTGGTAGTACTAGTTCGGGACCACGGAGACCACCTATGACTCCCTCTGAGCAGAGTAGTTTTATTGCTTCAGCTCCTGTTCCAGTTCAGCCACGAGTTTACAGTTTGAGTCAGCAGGAGGCTCGCGATGCTCCGGATGTTGTGACAGGTACGATTTACATTTCTGATCAGCCCTGTTGTGTTTTGTTTGACTCTAGAGCTAGTCACTCGTTTCTTTCCGAGCATTGTTTTGACCGAATCCAGATGCCTTTGTTTTCTCTGCCAGTTTCTTTGTCTGTGATTTTACCGGCTGGAAGTAATTTGATTGCCCGCAAGTTTTGTTTGTGTGAGATTGACATTGCTGGCAAGAAGTGGAAATCTAGCTTGATTTTGTTGCCGATTTCTTCGTATGATGTAATTCTGGGCATGGATTGGCTGAGTCAGTATGAAGCCCAGATAGACTGTCTGAAGAAGCAAGTGAGTTTGCTTATGGCTGGAGAGAGAGTTGTATTTCAGGGATTACGAGGTGTTCTCTCCAGTCTGATTTCAGCGTTGGAGGTAAGTAGAATGTGGAAGAAAGGATGCCCAGTATTTTTGGCTTCGGTGCGGGATCTGAACCTGGAGGTTGGTTCTGTTTCTGAGATCCCAGTGGTACGGGAGTTTGTTGATGTTTTTCCTGAGGAGTTGGTTGGTTTACCTCCGGATAGA
The DNA here is from genome assembly GCA_016618105.1 of Dendrobium huoshanense. NCBI lineage: Eukaryota > Viridiplantae > Streptophyta > Magnoliopsida > Asparagales > Orchidaceae > Dendrobium > Dendrobium huoshanense. The sequence continues at coordinate 44,388,081 of CM028358.1, read as the reverse complement.
GATGTGGAGTTCTCTATCGATGTTTTTCCAGGTACAGCTCCGATATCAAAAGCTCCGTACAGGATGGCACCGAAAGAACTTTCTGAGTTGAAAGTTCAGCTTCAGGAGTTGGTTGACAGAGGTTTTGTACGTCCTAGTGTTTCGCCCTGGGGAGCACCTATTTTGTTTGTGAAGAAGAAGGACGGTACACTCCGTATGTGTATTGATTACAGAAATTTGAACAAGGTTACGATCAAGAACAAGTATCATTTGCCTCGGATTGATGACTTGTTCGATCAGCTTTCTGGATCTTCAGTATTTTCAAAGATTGACTTGCGATCCGGATATTATCAAGTGAAGGTGAAGGAAGCTGATGTGGTGAAGACTGCTTTCAGTACTCGGTACGGGCACTACGAGTTTTTGGTTATGCCTTTCGGGGTAACCAATGCGCCTGCGATTTTCATGGATTTGATGAACCGAGTGTTCAGGGAGTATTTGGATCAGTTTGTGATCGTCTTCATCGACGATATTCTGGTATATTCTGCATCTGAGGATGATCATGCCAGACATTTGAGGATTGTGTTGGAGACTTTGAGGAGGCATCAGCTGTATGCCAAGTTCTCCAAGTGTGAATTCTGGCTGAAGAGCATTTCTTTTCTGGGGCATGTGATTAGTGGAGAAGGCATTTCTGTAGATCCCCAGAAGATTCAGGCAGTTGCTGATTGGCCAAGGCCGACTACGGTATTTGAGGTACGTAGTTTCTTGGGCATGGATGGGTATTATAGGAAATTTGTGAAAGGATTTTCACAGATTTCGACTCCTCTGACGAGACTGACTCAGAAGTCAGTACCTTTTGTTTGGACACCGGAGTGTGAAGCTAGTTTTCAGAGATTGAAGGATTGTCTGACTTCAGCTCCAGTGTTGGCACTTCCGTAAGGTACGGAAGGTTTTCAGGTGTTCAGTGATGCTTCACTGAAAGGACTGGGTTGTGTCCTGATGCAGCATGGTCAGGTAATTGCTTATGCTTCGAGACAGTTAAAACCACATGAGAAGAATTACCCGACGCATGATTTGGAGTTAGCTGCAGTAGTTTTTGCTTTGAAGATTTGGCGTCATTACCTGTATGGCGTCAGATGTGAGATCTTTACTGATCATAAGAGCCTGAAGTATATTTTTACTCAGAAGGATCTGAATTTGAGGCAAAGAAGGTGGCTCGAGTTGATCAAGGACTATGATTTGACTATTCAGTATCAGCCTGGGAAGGCGAATGTGGTAGCGGACGCTCTGAGCAGGAAATCTTCTGGATTGTCAGGTTTGCAGCTTACCTGTGATGACTTCCTGATCCGTGATTTGGAGCGATTGCAGTTGGAGGTGATTTCCTCCAGTGGTTTGGAGTTAGCTCAGATGAGTATTCAGTCTTCTTTGGAAGCACGGATTCAAGAAGCCCAGAAGTCAGATTCTGATTATTCGAAGTTGATTGCACAGATTGGATCTGGTAAGACTTCTGAACTTCGAATTTCTGATTCTGGTGTTATTTTCTGTAAGAACAGGTTGTGGGTACCTGTGTTTGGAGATTTGAGGCAGGAGATTCTGTACGAATCTCATCATTCAGGCTACACTGTTCATCCAGGCAGTGGTAAGATGTATGCTGATACGAAGCTTTTGTTCTGGTGGCCTGGGATGAAGAAGGATGTGGCAGAGTTTGTGTCGAGATGCGAAGCCTGTCAGTTGGTGAAGGCAGAGCATCAGCGACCAGGTGGACTGTTGCAGTCGTTGCCTATCCCTGAGTGGAAATGGGAGGAGGTAACGATGGATTTTGCGATGGGTTTTCCTCGATCTAGACAAGGGCACGACGCTATTTGGGTAGTTGTAGATCGATTGACGAAGTCAGCCCATTTTCTTCCGATCAGACAGACGGATTCAGTTGAATGCTTGGCACAGATATATGTGAAGGAGATAGTCAGATTGCACGGTGTGCCTCGCGTGATCGTTTCTGATCGAGATGGACGTTTTACTTCCAGACTTTGGAAAGGCATTCAGCAAGGCTTGGGTACGAAATTGCATTTCAGTACAGCCTTTCATCCTCAGACCGACGGTACGTAAAGATCTAATCCGCTTTTCAGCCGAAACAAAACAAGAGAAGTCTTTTTTTGTTTGAATTCTTTTCCTAAGTAAGAAGTTGAAGTGAATTGAAGAAGTTCTATTTGTTCAATTATACCCGTAAAATAAAACAAGGAATAAGAATCTTTGGCAAAAAGGAGAAAAAATCATGATTCTTTCGATACAAGACGACACAAGAAAATCCTTTTCTTGTGTCGTCTTGTATCTAATCGAATAGACGATTAGGAAGACTAAGACTGAGAGGATTATTCAGGTACTGGAAGATCTGTTGAGACTTTGTGTTCTGGACTTTAGCGGAAGCTGGGAAGATCATATTCCGCTGATTGAGTTTGCTTATAACAACAGTTTTCAGTCCAGTATCGGTATGGCACCGTACGAGGCTCTGTATGGCAGGAAGTGTCGTACTCCTTTGACTCTGACGGAGGTCGGAGATAGGCAGGCTTTGGGGGCCACTTTTGCTGATGAAACTGCTCAGAAGATCAATTTGATAAGAGAAAGATTGAAAGCTGCTCAAGATCGACAACAGAAGTATTACAATCAGAAGCACAGATTTGTTGAGTTTTAGGTTGGTGACTTTGTGTATGTCAAAGTCAGCCCGATGAAGGGTGTGAGCAGATTTGGTCAGGTAAGCAAGCTTAGTCCAAGGTATGTTGGACCGTTTGAGATTTTGGAAAGAATTGGAAAATCTGCTTATCGCCTATTGCTTTCTGATTCTATGCCTGATGTGCATAATGTGTTTCATGTATCCACTCTGAGGAAGTGGGTTTCAGACTCTGGGAAGAAAGTATCAGCTGATGAGGTTGAGATTCAGGAGAATCTGGCGTACAAGGAAGAGCCAGAGATGATTTTGGCGTACGACGTCCGGAAGTTAAGAAATAAAGAGATTCCGATGGTTAAAGTCCAGTGGAAGCACCGGACTGCACGGGAAGCGACTTGGGAAAAGGAGTCTGATATGAGACGGTCATACCCGTACTTGTTTTGACTGAGTTTGGATTGGATAATATCGATGACGACATTTTTCTGAGTTGGGGAGATTGTAATATCAACAATCTGCTCCAGTATCGTCCAGGACGATCTGGGATCGTCCTGGGACGATCAGTTGAGAATGAGCTCCAGAATCTGTCCAGAAGTGTTCCAGGTGATTTTCTGTAAGCATCGTCCAGGCCGATTGGAGACATCGGCCAGGCCGATTGGTACTGTAGAAAATATCGGCCAGACAACAGCCCTGGGAGGATTCCAGGACGATCCATTTGGTCGGATCGTCCCGGGACGATGTTGCGATCGGCCGGGCCGATCTGAAGATTATAAAGCTGATTTCAGTCGTTTTGAAGAGAGAGAAAATCTTTTTTAAAATATCTGATTTTTCTGAGAAGAGAGAAAGTCGAGGGCTTTTGTGGAATAGTGGATTTTCGGACGACGCGGAGCCGTTTTCGTCCGACGAGACTGTTCAGGATATTGCTGTGCTCGAGGTAAGACACATTCCGCCTTTCTCAATTTTCAGTTCCGTCGCGTTTGGCGATAATTTCTGTCCGGATTTCATTTCCGTTACGGTTTTTCGTCCGTATCTTTTGATTGGTTTGATTTTTACCGCGTAACTTTCCGTATATTGTTGACGTGCCGAGTGTGCACATTTTGGTTATTTTCCGAAGATTTTTGTCCGGGTATTTTTGATTCGGCGATGTTTTTCGTAGACTACAATTTTCTGTGAAATTGTAAATTCTCTGTGCAGTAGAATAAATGTTCTGGAATATGATTATCTATATTCTGTGTGAATTCGGTAAATTTTCTTTGCAGGAAATTTTGTGTAAATTCTGTATACTGCCGTTGTGCTGCCCGATTTTTGGGTAATTTTTGATTTCTCCGGATTTCTTCTGAATTGAAATGCTATGTGTATAAGCTATAAAAAGGAAGTTATAAGGGGCCTGAATCCTATGAGATTCAGTTAGTGTCGGGGAAATCTGAAATGAGCTCAAATCTGAAATCTGATATCTGTTCTGTTCCGGATCCGATGAATTCTGTTCTGGTGCTACAAGCACATCTGTTCTGGTGCCGTGAGCACAAAGGGAGGTATAAGGGGCCTGGATCCTATGAGATTCAGTCAGTGTCTGGGAAGGGAGGCATAAGGGGCCGGAATCCGTAGAGATTCCGTCAGTGTCAGGGCAAGCTATGAATGATATATGAATCTGTTCTGTTTTTTGTATCTGTTCTGTACGCAATTGTGATTCTGATATGATATGATCTGCAAATTCTGATTTCTGATTTCTGTATAATTCGGACTCTGTTGATTTATTCTGTTCTGTGATATGATCTGTACGACTCTGATTCTGATTTGATATCTGTCCGTACAAGTTCTGATTTTCGATTCTGTTCTGATTCGAGGTCCGATTCTGTTCCAATTTCTGATATGATTTCTGTCTGATGAATTTAGTTTTGGTTTCTGAGAATTTAGATTGGTGGTTTGTTGCTTTGCTGAGCTGTTGAGCTCACCCTTGCTTTCTGGTGGTTTTCAGGTTCTGGGAAAGGGAAGGAAGTCCAGGACTAGAGTTCAGAGTTCTGTTTCGTATAGGTACTTTTGTACTTTTGATTTTTGTACAGTCATGGCTTTTCTGTTCTGTCTTTCTTTCTGTTGAAAGCCATGTACTGTTCTGTAGATGATTATTTTTGAGGAAATGAAAAGATAGATGTTTTGTTCCGCTGTGTTTGATAATTTATAGTAGCTCTGTTGTTCTGTGTTTGTGTGTCGGTTGAGTTAAGTATTTGGAAGATCAGTTCAGCAACCAAACTCCAAAGCCAGATCCTGGATAAGAAGGTTTCGTCGCGATCCGGCTCGGGCGGGATCCGTCCCCGTCGGGTCGGGTCGTGACATGTTTTCTCTCAGACAGAAGGCAAGGAAGAAACTTTAGAATACCAGGAAGTTTAGTTTGAATTTGTTCAAATATTCTCTTCCATTCTGCTGAGAGGAGCCCTTCTTCGTACATCTAGTTGTCTTCATACCCGACGTACTCACAGCATCTCAATCATCGCTGCATGTTGACACTGACTATTGCAGGTTGATGATCGTATATTTGTTTGATAATTCGAGCTTGAACTACGTTTATTCATTGACCCGCGCAGCATCCCAAGACATTACGTATGTACCCATAACACACTCATCAGGGGCCTATATAGGTTTTGGGGAGTATCTTATAATTATTTGTTGAGCCTTGTTGACTATTATTTATCTGCTTATGAGGATCAGGTTCAAATTTATTGACCCGCACGGCATACCTAGACGTCACGTATATACCGAAGACACGTTCGTCGGAGCTCATGCCGATCTTATGATTGCACTTACCCCTTTTGTGTACATATGTGTATACAAATTACAGTGCATATGCGGGCATACTTTAAAATATTTGCAAACGCTTTCTATTTGCTTGCATAGATGTTACGAATTCGATGGCGTACTGTAGCAACTTCTTGATTGAGTTATTTGCTGCTTCGTACAAGCAGATTATTGTGCACTACTTGTTACTTTCTAAAAGTGGAAGGAAGTGCACTAACAAATCTCTTATTTTGATTGTATAACAAGTCTTTTTCAATGGCTCGTAGATTTAAGAGCTGTTTTCTTCCCAAGTACAAGACCAAAGAAGAAATTTTAGAACATAAGTAAGTTTAGTTTGAATTTGTTCAAACATCTCTTCCATTCTAACAGAAGGTGTCCTTAAGGGAGGATTCTATCCAAGAAATCAATAGATATTTGTATTCCTTAGTTGAACAGCTTTGGCAGAGGCGGTACCATAACACTATTAGTGTGCATAATATATTATGTTGTAATGCCAAACTTCGAAGATCATTTATATTTCCAAGGATCATACATACAAATGTTTTCTCTCAGACAGAAGGCAAGGAAGAAACTTTAGAACACCAGAAAGTTTAGTTTGAATTTGTTCAAACATTCTCTTCCATTCTGCTGAGAGGTGCCCTTCTCCGTACATCTAGTTGTCTTCATACCCGACGTACTCACAGCATCTCAATCATCGTTGCATGTTGACACTGAAAATTGCAGGTTGATGTTCGTATATTTGTTTGATAATTCGAGCTTGAACTACGTTTATTCATTGACCCGCGCAGCATCCCAAGACATTACGTATGTACCCATAACACACTCATCGGGGGCCTATATAGGTTTCGGGGCGTATTTTATAATTATTTGTTGAGCCTTGTTGACTCTTATTTATCTGCTTATGAGGATCAGGTTCAAATTTATTGACCCGCACGGCATCCTTAGACGTCACGTATATACCGAAGACCCGTTCGTCGGGGCTCTTGCCGATCTTATGATTGCACTTACCCCTTTTGTGTACATATGTGTATACAAATTACGGTGCATATTTGGGCATACTTTAAAATATTTGCAAACGCCTTCTATTTGCTTGCATAGATGTTACGAATTCGATGGCGTACTGTAGCAACTTCTGGATTGAGTTATTTGCTGCTTTGTACAAGCAGATTATTGTGCACTACTTGTTACTTTTTACAAGTGGAATGTAGTGCACTAACGAATCTCTTATTTTGATTGTATAACAAGTCTCTTTCAGTGGCTCGTGGATGTAAGAGCTATTTTCTTCCCAAGTACAAGACCAAGGAAGAAACTTTAGAACATCAGGAAGTTTAGTTTGAATTTACTCAAACATCTCTTCCATTCTAACAGAAGGTGTCCTTAAGGGAGGATTCTATCCAAGAAATCAATAGATATTTGTATTCCTTAGTTTAACAGCGTTGGCAGAGGCGGTACCATAACACTGTTAGTGTGCATAATATATTATGTTGTAATGCTAAACTTCGAAGATCATTTGTATTTCCAAGGACCATAAATACAGATGTTTTCTCTCAGACAGAAGGCAAGGAAGAAACTTTAGAACACCAGGAAGTTTAGTTTGAATTTGTTCAAACATTCTCTTCCATTCTGCTGAGAGGTGCCCTTCTCCGTACATCTAGTTGTCTTCATACCCGACGTACTCACAGCATCTCAATCATCGCTGCATGTTGACACTGACTATTGCAGGTTGATGATCATATATTTGTTTGATAATTCGAGCTTGAACTACGTTAATTCATTTACCCACGCAGCATCCCAAGACATTATGTATGTACCCATAACACACTCATCGGGGGCCTATATAGGTTTTGGGGCGTATTTTATAATTATTTGTTGAGCCTTGTTGACTATTATTTATCTGCTTATGAGGATCAGGTTCAAATTTATTGACCCGCACGGCATCCCTAGACGTCACGTATATACCGAAGACACGTTCGTCGGGGCTCATGCCGATCTTATGATTGCACTTACCCCTTTTGTGTACATATGTGTATACAAATTATGGTACATATGCGGGCATACTTTAAAATATTTGCAAACGCCTTCTATTTGCTTGCATAGATGTTACGAATTCGATGGCGTACTGTAGCAACTTCTTGATTGAGTTATTTGCTGCTTCGTACAAGCATATTATTGTGCACTACTTGTTACTTTCTACAAGTAGAATGTAGTGCACTAACGAATCTCTTATTTTGATTGTATACCGAGTCTCTTTCAGTGGCTCGTGGATGTAAGAGCTGTTTTCTTCCCAAGTACAAGACCAAGGAAGAAACTTTAGAACATCAGGAAGTTTAGTTCGAATTTTCTCAAACATCTCTTCCATTCTAACAGAAGGTGTCCTTAAGGGAGGATTCTATCCAAGAAATCAATAGATACTTGTATTCCTTAGTTGAACAGCGTTGGCAGAGGTGGTACCATATCACTATTAGTGTGCATGATATATTATGTTGTAATGCCAAACTTCGAAGATCATTTGTATTTCCAAGGACCATAGATACAGATGTTTTCTATCAGACAGAAGGCAAGGAAGAAACTTTAGAACACCAGAAATTTTAGTTTGAATTTGTTCAAACATTCTCTTTCATTCTGCTGAGAGGTGCCCTTCTCCGTACATCTAGTTGTCTTCATACCCGACGTACTCACAGCATCTCAATCATCGCTGCATGTTGACACTGACTATTGCAGGTTGATGATTGTAGGTACACATCCCCAACAGTTATTTGTAGGCGCAGTGTGTACTTGCTTCATATCCACCTTTCACGAATCTCAGGTGGCATGACGATTGAACTTGTTAATAGAGATTGGTTGTATTCAGTATGCTATGTTGGAAGTGTTCGTATAAGAGTCATTGTTCCTGCATCATATTCACATTTCACCAATCTCAGATGGTTTGATGTACTTGTTTGTAAGAACGGATCTTCCATTATAAATTGCCAATATTGCCATCTCAATCTATGGGCACTGTTGCTTGTGTTTGGGATTTCATTAGTACATGTGGGAGACATATGCATACTGCAACTTGTCATTATTGTTTGCAAATAGAATATATTTGACCTTATAGAAACTGTTGTAGGAGTTTGTTGAATTCATCATGGTCTCCTTGCATATATTTGTAGGATGATGGTTAATGCTATTACAAGTCCTTCATCCTCACCTTTGGGATGAATGCTTGTATTATTGGTTCCTTTTCTTTACTCATAGATCAATTGACTTGAGAACTATGAGTTTCACATTATTCATTTGATAGGAAATTTGTGCACTCATATGCACTTGTATTGTTGTATTCTCTACTGACTTCTTCATATACATCGACTAATGGGTTATCGCGTTCATTCTACATTAGTCTCCAATATTTACAGTGACTACGATATTTACAGTGAACTACAATTTTCCTACTATTATAGCTTGGCTGCGGATGATATGTTGTATGCATATATGTGTTTCACAAATACGCACGAGTCTCCTATAGTCACTTGTGGATGGACTATTGTTTATGTTTGTAAGCCATGTATTCATTTGTGTGCATTTCATTGTCGTTCATGGACACTCACAAGTCTCCTATAGTTGCTTGTAAAGCTTCACCATGAACCTTCTAGTACTCCAAGTATCTATGTTCATTGTAATTCTCCTGATGCCGCTTGTGGAATAACATCTAGTGACAATGTTGGTACTTTCATCAAAGCCTGTTACCCTTGTCCTTCCATAAACTACAATGTTCAGACTACAAGTTTTCTTCTTCTGCCTGCATATGAGAATTTGTGTGTATGATGGATTCTTGATCCTCACCAGTTGTATGATTCTTATTATTATTAATGAATGGCTCATTATGTACTTAACAAATCCATTGTCGCTTGGCATGTTTGATTGTAATAAAGTGTGGATTTACCACGAGTTCTTAACATATGCTTGCATATGAAATATCACAATCATTTTATGTTCCTTGTAGATTGTTCAAGTCTCCTATTGTTCGAATTTGATTCAAGTACATGATCCTTTTGAATTTGAATTCAGTTTGAGCTTACGTACAAGTTCATTTTGGCTCAGGTCTTGTTATTTGATTCTAAGTTTAAGTTTGATTTTTTAATCATTCGATTTCAAATAGGTCCCCTGCTATACATGTGAGTTGAAGTTTGAGTTTAATTCGAGTTCACTTAAGTCCATTTTATATTTCAATCAATGTCCAAATAAAATCTCACGTGGCTCCAAGTCCTTATCTTTTAGATAAAATGTCAGCAACCTCCCGGCATCTCCCCCTTTTAAGGAAAATCACGGGAAATTGGGTCATCCCACCATGCTACTCGAGCATGTATGGTAGGTGTCGAGGGACATCGGGCCGCACATCTTTCATCTCACCACGCTACGCGAGCGTGTATGGGCTCTTCAAAAGCACCCGTATGAAGGACACAAGTGGATATCCCCTCCCGGCATCTCTCCCTACAAGAGCATGTATAGGGCTTACCCACCTCGTTATATGCATCGCATCGGGCTCCCTCTTATCATGCTACGAAAGCACGTATAGGTGGCTCTTCGATCCGCCGCAAATGTCGAAAATAAGATTCTAGGTGATTACATGCCCTATCGTAGGCGCCGCACTAGGTTTTCTCCCACCTTGATATGAGAGCTAGTATTAGGGGTTTGTCGGTCTGCCGTAAACAACAAGTACATGAATCTAAGTATTAAGAGATTATACCTACGTGAAAGGGACATGGATGTTGGCTTGCAAAACAAGGCAAGAGAGACGCTTGTATTTTTCTTATCCTTTTCTAATTATAATTAATTAATAAAAATAATAATTAATTATAATTAATCAAAAAAATATGATTAACTATAATTATACAAAAAAATAATTATAATTCATCTTAATTTAAATAAGTCCATTATTAATAATAGTTAAATATAATTAAAATATTTACTTCTACTTAATTTTAATTAAATATAAATAATTATTATTGATAATTAATTAAAATTAAAAAAATTAATTTTAATCATAAAAAGATTATGCATGGTTTTACAAGATCAATATAGGGTTTGAGTAGGATTTGAACTAAAAACTGGGTTTAGGGCATTGGTAATCTTACAGCAAATCAAACCCTCCATTTCCTTTTTTTATTCATAAATACTGGATTTACCAATCCAGTAGCTCGGCGAATTTACAGGGGTTGCCGAAGAAGCACGCGAGAGGGTAGAAAGTTACCTTCACAATGAGCAGCTCCCGTGGTTGCTTCCATTCAAAATGTAGTAACTTACTATTCGACATGAAGGGAAAGTCATCGAAGGTACAAAGTCGAATGATAATAAAGGAGTCATAGAGGAGGCTTCAGATAGAGGTAGGGAGAAAGCTCTCTCTCTCTCTCTCTCTCTCTCTCTCTCTCTCTCTCTCTCTCTCTCTCTCTCTCTCTCTCTTTTGTGGACTGATCGAAGGTGGAGATGAGGTTGAAGGGTTGAGGTATCGGCTGTGGTGAACGGAGGAAGAAGGATGAGGTTGGAGGGTTTAGCAACATAACGAAGGGTTTTGATTGGGTATGGGTTGGAAGCTTCAGTTGTTGGAGCTTCGGGTGTGTGGATTGAGGTTGTGAGACCTTCGTCTGTGGGAGCTCGTATGTTGGAGAAGAGCTGGGGGTCGTGTTCTCTACAGGCAGGGAAAGCAACGGGGTTTGCGATATAGAAGGTAGAAGTAAGAGATGTCAAAGTGGAGGAAGGCCCGAAGCATCACTTCATCCTACTTTTAACGAGCCAGAGACAGAGGGTTTGTACGGGGTTTGAATAGAGATCGTAATGAAGCAACATTTCGGTGAAGAATATAGAGGTATGGGCGACTGCAGCTAGCGACAGGATGAGATACGAGTAGGATTTAGGATGATGACCTGACAGAGGTATGATTTAAAATTTTCATTTCTGATTTCTTTTGGTTTTGTCTACTTTAGGCCAATAAATGCCCCCCAACAAATGTGGTATGCGTCTAGAGCGAACCACGTTTGTTGTATATTGATTAACCCTGTGGATCTCCAAATATTTATTCTAGATGTAATACTAGGTACTTCATTTAGCGGTTCTCCAAATGCTTATTGGAATGTCACGCTGGGTTTTTATTTAGTGGATCTCTAAGAACTTGTTTGGATGTCACACTAAGATTTTCATTTTGTAGATCTCCAAGAGTCAATCTTTGTGCAATTGTGGATCTTTAGATGCACTTGTAATCTTCAATATAGTTGATATATTAGTTCTTGATCAAGTAGATATCCATGAGGTAGTGATAAAGTACTTAATACTAAGATCCCTAGAGTGTTACTTCATAGATTGACGATAGTAGCATCGTCACCCTGTGCTCTTCTTTAGCCACCATTGTCTCTTTAGTTTCTAGTTTTTTTATAATTGCTTGCATCTTTCTTTAGTGTAGTAATATATGGATGAATTATTTCTGTTGTATAATTGTTGTTGTTCAGAATTTATCCAAACTTTATAGATTCATCAACTGATGGGACTTTATTGCCTCGTGCACTAATTGTATCTTGCCCATATTGCACTTTATGAAGATATGATATTCAGTTTATGGAAGATCTTCCATCTTTCTCTCCTCTGATTGTATTTTGACAAAATTTTAAAAATTTATTTGGGGATTTTGGCACGCAGCGCAATGTTTACTCAAATAAATATTTAAAATACCTCAAGTTTTTATAAAAATTTCTATATGTCATTTAGGGTACTCATTTCACGAATTTGGCTTGAGTCCTAAGATTTTGATTTCTTCTACCTAGTGCTCTGAGTGGCAAACTTAGTGAAGGGTTATCTGATTTAACTTTACTAAATTGTTAGAAAATTTGTATACTTTTTGCCCTAGGCCTCTTACTTTAACGGGCTTGATGAATGGGTAGATGTCGATGACATAAATCATTCAGGTTTATACTAGGTCGATGGCAAAAAGTCATCAGTCCACAGCTTTGTGCACAACAGACTTGTTCATGACGAAGTTCTCTTAGCTCAACCTTAGGCTTTATATAAACTTTGGGATAATTGCTTCGGTCATTTGCTTTGTGCTTTTAGTAGACTTGCTGAAGAAAAATTTATTCAATCCTCACTTTGTGCTTTGTGGATTTGTTAAAGGATTTACCGATTTTGGATTCTATTGATAGTACCAAATGTGGATAGTATCTTCATAATTAATCGCATGAGAAGACTTTAACCTGAGACACTTGAGTTTATCAGATTAGGAGAGTTTGGATTTAATAATTCTTCATCCTCTGGTTGCTGAAACGGGGGTTTCTCTACTGCCGCCTTTTTTATGGTGTGCTGAGCAGAAAGGAGCTGCTAGCGATCCAATCATATTTGGGCTTGTTTGATTTGATCTCTTACACCAATTGAGGCTTCAAACTTGAGCTACAGGAAATATGCTTCTCAATGTTTGAATCTACTGAAGTTGATAGATTTGAAGTCATCCTTTGTGGTTGAAGATTTAGAGCCTACGTACATTAGATAGTTGTTCGCAACTCCTTCCCACTAAAACTTTGATTCTCCGATCAATTAGGAGAATTTGGTAGACTACAATCATTTGAACTTGTCTAGTAAAATTAGCCTTCGTTCTTCCTACAGTCCCTACTAACGGGTCGACGAAGTGCCACTACCACGGCCTTTCTTATGGCGTGGGAGCTACCAGAATCCAACCATACTTGGGTGTGTGCTGGATCTAGGCTTTTACGCCTATTCAAACCTTAGGCTTCAGACTGTTTGAAAACTTCAAGCTTTTTCGGCTCGATTTTTTGGAGTGTGTAGTCACGAAAGTTTCTTTCCTGACTTTTAAATCTTTATATGTTGGAGAAGATGATGCTTGAACTTTTAGAAGATCACTTTTATATACTTTGAAAAAAAGATGGTTGTATTCTTCAGCATAAAAGAATATTTGTATTAATGATTTTAAATATTTATTCGGGAAACTTGGCATACAGCACGATGTCGACCCGAATAAATATTTAAAATGCCTCTATCTCACAGGGATATTATAGAATAAAATAAGCTTGAAATTTTGAAATTTTAGATATTTATTAAAAGATCTCGGTGTGCAGTATGATGTTAACCAAAATAGATATTTAAAATATCTCCTATCTTATAGAGAGATTTTGAATGGGCTTTGTATTTTGAAATTTTAAATATTTATATAAAAATTTTGACATGCAGTGTGATATCAACTCAAATATTATATATAAAATCTCCCCAACTTGATGGGGGATTTCGAAATGCATTCTTATGACTCAAGAGAATTTTAAAATGAAATATGTGCTTATATCAGAGAATGTATATAGAGTGTATGATAGATTAATGCTTAATCATTCTTATGTATAATATTTCTTCAAGTATTGATCGTTAATTGGCGGCATAGGCCTTTGACCATCCTAATTAATTAACTGATAAGCTCCTCATTGAAATACCTTCTCGATGATAAAGGAGCCCTCCCAGTTTGATACAAATTTACCACAAACTTTTTGGTGGAGGATGATTGTTCATCTCAAAACCCGGACCAATTCGCCTTCTCGAAACTATTGATGGCGCACCATTCGACCAAAGGATTTTGCCATTCTTTTTCAATAAACTTCTAGGTTTTGTTGAGCTTGTAGTCTAACTTTATCGAGTGCATCGAGCTCTTCAATTCTCAAGCGAACATTTTGTTCTTGAGTGATAACATTCTAGATTGCTATCCGGAAAGATGATAGTTCAACTTCTAGTGGCAATACTGCTTCAACTCCGAACACTAATGAATAAAGAGTGACTTTGGTTGGCGTTCTCTAAGTTGCACGATATGCCCATAACGCTTCTTTCATCTTTATATGCCAATCTTTAATTCTTAGTGATGATTTTTTTCAATAATTTCATCAACATCTTGTTAAAGGCCACCGTTAGGCCATTTGCTCTTGGATTATATATTGATGAGTGTTGCCAATTGATCTTATGCCGATCAACGAACTTGTAAATTTTTGTACTATTAAAAGTCCTACCATTGCGTGACACATAAAATCTGTAGACAATATTATGGATAAAGAAATTGATCACATGCTAGAATGTAACTTCTTTGAATAGAGCTGCTTCTACCCACTTCGAGAAGTAGTCTGTTGCTACCATAATGAAGCAGTGTCTCACTAATGGAGGCGGATCTATTAGCCTGATTATATCCGTGCCCCAACATTCAAATTGTCAGGATGCTATTGTCGGGTGCAGAGGATTTAGAGGTTGATGTATAACATCATCATGAATTTGACACTTATGACACCTTTTTGTATAATTAATACAATCTCTTACCATGGTTGGCCAATAATAACCCATCCTTTTAATTTTAATGGTCATTTTAAGACCTGACTGATGTGTCCCACAAAGTCCTTCATGGACTTTTGTCACTACTTTATTAACTTCTTTGATCCCTAAACATCTAAGCCACATTTGATCAAAATCTCGTCGGTACAGTGTATCATTGACAAACGTGTATCGCAAAGCTCTTTTTCAAATTTGTGCAGCTAGAGATTTATCCATTTGGGAGTTTGATTTCTTTGAAATGGTCGATGAAGGGTTGCCTCCAATCGTCACCTTCCTCAACATCGAGGTAAAGTAACCACAAATCCGAGTATCTACTAGTCTTACGTCTCTTAACTACATGATGTCTTCTGGTTGATTTTCAATAATAATAAGTTTGGGAGGTTGAGGATCAACTGGAGTTATATCCTGCTGGCTTGAATATGGTATTCCCTCTGCATGCGGGAATTGTAAGATTGTCGGCTCTAAGACTCGATGGTCTTGAACCATAATTAGTACAGGCATCTCCTCATCGGTGTTCGCCACATCGTTGGCTAATTTTGCTAGATAATCTGCCTTGGCATTCTGACCTCGAGGAACTCAGGTTATTCTAACATTTTGCAATTATTTCACAAGCTTAAGAGCTCGCCGGTGGTAATGAGCCAATTCAAGTTTGCAAACCTTGTAAATGCCGAGAACCTGGTTTATCACAAGTTGAGAATTGTCAAAGATTTAGAGATCTTCGATTCTGACAACAAACATAATCTCCAGTCCAACTATTAGAGCTTCGTATTTGGATTCATTATTGGTATGAAGTTCATTCAAACTGAATAAAAATCTCACTATGCCTCCCTGAGGTGCTACAAAAATAAGACCGATGTCGGCTCAGACTTTTGCAAAATTTAGAGGTCATGCAGGTTTAATCGATGGTGCCCCGTCGAAGTACATCTCCCATAACGATAATTTCTCTTTATCTTCGACATTCATGATCTGCTCGTCGGGCAGGTCATCGTTGAACGGTGAATCAATAGGGATACGATGTGGATCGAGGAAATCCGCCAACACCTGCCATTTTACTTCCTTTTGTGGAACGTATGTGATATCAAATTGGAGTAGTATTACTGCCCACCTGACTAAACGACTTGTCAACACTGATCTTATCATCAAGAACTTCAACAAATCAATCTTTTGATATAAAAGTGATTTTGTGAGACAACATATAATATAGGAGTTTTTGAACTGCAAAAATTAGGGCGAAGCAATGTTTCTCAATTGGAGAGTAGCGTATTTCCGCTCCAATCAACCTCCGACTGATGTACTAGAGTGCATTTTCTTTGCACTCTTCATTGTGCTGAGCTAATAATGCTCTAATGGATTCTTCTAGCGCTGCAGTATACAAAATCAAAGGCTTCCTTGGAATTGGCGCCGCAAGAATGGGCATATTTAATAAGTATCTCTTGATGTTATCAAACACTTCCTAATACTATCATATTTGAAATGGACATCTTTTTTCATTAGTTTTGAAAATGGCTAGCACCTACTCAATAGATTCGATATGAATCGCCGAATGAAAGTTAATTGCCCTTGCAAGGAGCGGAGTTGTCGCAGTTTCTTTGGAGATGGCATCTCCATAATTTCTTTAATTTTGTTGGGATCGACTTTAATTTCTTGATGACGAGCGACGGACCACAGAAACTTACAGAAAGATACCCCAAATGCACACTTGAGGGAGTTCATCTTCAGATCATAACTTTTTATCCTCTCGAACACTATCCTTAGGTCATTAAGGTGATCTTTTTTGTCCATGCTTTTGATAACCATATCATCTACGTAGCATCAACCTTTTGATGAATCAACTCATCAAATTTGTGCGTCATCGCCTGTTGATAGGTAGCACCAACGTTCTTCAGGCCGAAGGGCATGACTGTGTAGCAAAATATGCATATGGGTGTTATGAATGATGTATGCCTTTCATCTTCAATAGCCATTTTGATTTTATTGTAGCCTGACGATCCGTCCATTAAGTAGAACATATCATAGTTGGATGTGTTGTCAACTAGAAGTTTTGATACCGCTACCGCTAATGAAAAGTTATCTTTTAATCACGCCTTGTTTAAGTCCCAAAAATTGATACAAATACGAATTTGATCATTCTTCTACTTTATCGGGACAATTTTGGCAATTTAGTCGACATGTTTTTCTTCGTGGATGAAGCCTACTTCTATGAGCTTCTTGATTTCGACAATCACCTGTTCTTTTATCTTCAATCTCATTCTCTTTGGAGCTTGCTTGACAGGCACCGCATTATGCTTAATGGCTAACCTGTGAACTACCACATTAGAGGATAAGCCGGGCATCTCAGCATATGTCCAGGAAAAGCAGTCCTTGAATTCATAGATAAGCTCTTTTATTTCTTCTATTCGTTCCTCGGGTAGAAGAGAACTAATGAAGGTTGGGGGAGTGTCCTCCTCAGTTCCCAAATTGACTTCTTTTAGATCATCCATAGTGGCTTCTTATCCACCATCTTCAAGCTCTTCTGGTGCAGGATTGGCTTCTATGGGTTGATCATCATAATTGTCAACTTCATACACCTCATCGTCGTTGTTCTCGGGTCTGATTCCCTCGCATGTGATTTCTCGGCAAGTCTTTTATTCAGAGAATTTTTTGCTTAATGAATATGATATCTTTATACGCATATATATCCTTCTATCGTAATGGACGCGGATTCCTTCTATACAAGAGGCCCAAGCTTGTAAGAAATTAATTGTCGTTAGGTGATAGCAATATTGATTTATTTTTGTAGCATTCTTTGAATACCTTTGGTATTAAACCTAGGTAACACATAGGTAGTAACTCTTCAGAATCGAGGAGCATATAATATCAGTCATTATTCTCTTCTTCGCGCATTCCTGTATAATATAGTATGTTCCCTGGCACAGTCCCCTTTTAAAGAGGAAGATAAAGGTGGCGAGTACTTAAACCATATACACTTAACGCGGAATGATTTCTTTGAAATGTTATAGGGGAATACACATGACTATGAGTACGCTATCTGAGATCGACAGGCTGTATATTCTCCTAGAGAATACACCCTACACCATGTTTATGTAGATGGAGTCGTAATCATAATCATCGTTTGAATATTCTGTAGACTGGCACACTCTTCAGGATTTGGTAGGAGTGACATAACTTTCATGTGTCACTCGCTAGATGAGGCGCATATTTTCTTTCTTTAGGCATGCTTGATGTTTTGGGAAGAGCCGGCATTGCCTTCTTTCTCCTCCCCACCTATTTTTTCTTGCTTTCTTGTTTAGGTTGTTTTGTAATCCCTGAATCTGACAACTGGGCCTCAAGAGAGCTCGATAGCTTCAGGTTCGTTGGAATGAAGTATTTGGCATCTTCATAGATTATTACTTCATGGACTGCAAAGGGCTGGATGTCACTAGATATCATGAATTCTTTTTCCTCCCTGAGGCACTTCATGCAATGTAGTGTTGATGGAACTCATGCAACCATGGGCGACCTAAAAGTGCCTTAAATGAAGTGTCCGCATCAATTACATGAAACTTGACTTCTCTATGAAGTTCTCCAAATAAAATAGGGTGCATAAATAACCCAAGGGTCTTCTACCCTTTCTCGTTAAAGTCATGCACCATCAACTTATCTGACCAGAGGTGTTCCACATAGAAGAAGAGTAATCTTAGTGCCTGAAGGCTCGTGACATTTATAGAAGATTTGGGATCGAACAAGATCCGACTGATCATAATACCATCACTTTCTGTCATAACATATAGAGGGCGATTATGATCTGCTGTTACAAGCATCAGATCATCCTCAGCAAAAGTAATTATGGGCTCATACCGAGCTTGCAAAACCCCAGTCAAGTTACGCTCAGCAAAATACCCCTCATATCTTTCGAGGTCCCTAAGAGCTTGGATCAAAGTCTCCCGAAGGTCCTTAGATATTACTAAAGCATCATATATGCTGAGTTTTGATGGGACCTTCCTCAAATGAGATAAGATATTGTAATCTATTCCCTTAGAAGAAGCATCTTTCTTCTTGGAGTCTTCTAGGATAATATCTCCAATGATAACTATGTTCTTCCCCTTATCTTTAGTAGGAACCCCTTTCTTTGGCAGAGGTGGTTGTACATTGCCACTTCTCAACTGCACTTGGGCCACCGCGTCTGATTTAGACTTATTTAATGAAGTTTTCTCCTCAGAGTTGGCTATTATCGCGTCTGGAGATTCACCTGTAGACTCAAAATCTTAGAGAAGAGAAATCATCACAACCTCTATAACGAGCATCAACAATAATGTGATTGCAAGCATGTTGCAAACAAATGCCTCCAGATCCTACTGTTGCAAAGAATCTGAGAAAAGGTTAGAACATGCAGCTAAACAACTAAATAGAAGTAGATTCTTATAGTAGCAGCAACATTGGCAAAAGAAGCAGTACAATAGGAAGTTTTTAATAGAACTACAAGTACGTTGCTAGAGATTAAACTAACTAAATATAATTTAAATAATTAATTAAATTACTAGTAGGAGAATTAAATATAAAATAAACAGTAATTTAAATCATTAATGAATGATTAGCCATTAAATGTAAATATATGCCTCACCATTCGCATATTCCTTCACATTACCCATAATGCTTCCAGATAATTAAAAGTGGCATGTCTCGTAAGAAAAAAATCGGGATCACGCCATAGCACATGTATAGATTACTTTGACCATTTAATTATCATAATATTGTTTGGATGTCTCATCAAGACGATCAATCCAACAATAAGCATGTAACATTTGGATACATTTATTTATCTAATTAATGCCATAAAATTTTAGATTACAATTTGTACTTTATTTTAGCTCATTCAAACTCATTCGAATAATTCTGGCATTGTAATATTCGTCTCCTCAAGACAATCAGCTCGGCTATAAGTTTGCCAAAATCAAACCGAATGGTCCTAAAATTAATTTTGAATGCTTACCATACAAATATGTATCAAAATTCATGTCATATTATTATATATATATATATATATATATATATATATATATATATATATATATATATATATACAGAGAGAGAGAGTAGGGTTGAGACTGACAGTTTAAAAGCCATTGGATCTTCCCATGATTGAAGGTAGATAAAATGTAACAGAAGTAGTAGACTAGGCATCCAAAAGAAAAGTAATAATAGCTGATGGCCACATGAGAACTTTTCATTATAATTAAAAGGGGGTAGAGGAAAGCATATTTGGGCATCAGCACCACTACCCTAAGACATTCCCATAGTAGAGGAGTTACTTTCCTTGTTGGGGATCGATCTTCAAATCCCCTGTTATATATAACTATGACATTCCCATATTCGACCATCGCTATGTTATATCATAGGAAACATTGAGAAACTCCACATAAGCCCTGCACAACCCAGCTAAATTCTAAACCATTATCATCATTACAAGCTTCCCCACAATTTATTTCTACTGAAAGAAATAATCACAACAATATTACGCTTCATGAGTATGGCACTAATCTTCATATCCATCAAATGATATGGCCTTCGTAATTATATTTCACGAATAAGATGAAGCTACTGATAGTATTTCTATCTAAAAATCATATGTATGTTTCTCTTCAATGATTTATTTTTTCCCTTTTCACAGCAAGAGGCATTGACTTCACCAAAACGCATAAAAATTAGATTGGAGATAGGGCCCTTGAATTTTTACAGTAGCAAGGAGAATAAGGCTTCGTTTGGGACAGCTTTTTTACTAAGTCTCAATTAGGCAAACAATATTTCTTTTTTGCTAATTCCACCAAAACAAACTCAACCAAAAGAATCATGAACCAAAAAGAAAAGAAGGCTCAGATGATGCAATGAATCCATGACATAGACCTATTAGAGAAGCTTCGCTATGCTTGACTTCCTACAGTAACGTCAACTGCGGTAGCCCGAGAAACTGAGGCAACAGATAAGATTTTCATATAAAAAAAGCAAAAATCTTAAACCCTACCAATGCAATTTCATTTTTCCTTTTCATGGCAAGAGATTGTGAGATGCATCAGCAACAACAACATCAAGCCTTTGTCCCACTACGTAGGGACGGCTGCATGAATCCTTTTTCTCCATTGTGTCCTGTTAAAAGTCAAATTCTTATTTAAATCTAATAAAGAGAGATCATTTCTAAAATTTTCTAACCAAGTCTTTTTAGGTCTACCTCTCTACCTTTCTTAATATAAATCAAATTTAATACCTCAACTTTCCTAACCAGATCATCATCGGAAGGCCTCCGTTTAATGTGACCAAACAATTTAATTGTGAGAAGCATCAGCATACCTCAAGGTTCTTAGAATCGACACAAACAATTGCACTTATAAATGAATTAATAAGAAAAGTCTGCATAATATAGTTTGCAAGCAAGAAACTGACCACTTTTTCCATTACATATATAGATAGATGGAAAAGGAGAAAGAGAGAGAGAGGGTATGTTTTTATCAAAAAATGCATTAGGGATCTTCTAACCCTCCACTAAATATAGAACTTCAGAACTATCTCAAACAATTTCCCTCTGATATGAATTGAATTTATAGATTACCATCAAAGAAATTTAAACGAAAACATTAAGATCCAACAACAATTCCTAGTTACCAGCAAAAACAAAAATCCTTATTCTCAAATATAAAACTCTCCAGGGCATTTCTTTTGGAACTTTAGCATATGCCTTTTCCAAATCAATAAATATATCTTCTCTAAATCAATAAATATAATATGTTGATTCTTGATACTCTCTTTATACTTCTCCATCAAACCTCTCAAATATATATACAAACCAAGGTATTAAAAGGCGAAATCGAGAATCGAGGCGTTTTTTCTAAACGAGGCGAGGCGTAAGCCTCGAGGCGGATCGAGGCGTGAGCCTCAAAACGATTAAAATAAATTAATTTAAAATTATAAATAATGATAAAAAATAACAAAATATTATGTCAACTATTAATTTGAAGATTTGTTTTAAGATAATATTACTGGAATACAAGATTTAAAATAAACTCACTTAAAAATAAAACATCCCCTTAGGATTAAGACCCAAAGCAGGCTCGTCATCACTTTGATTGTCTTCAAAAGAATCTTTATAATTAATGTCAAAGTCATCCTCAAACTCTTCTTCATCTATAATATTTTTTCCTTTATCTCTTATATCAGTTAATATTTCATTAACTAAAAAATGAAACAATAGTAACATACAAAATAATTCATTATATTTAAGAATACTTTTGAATTTTTTTGAAGCTTCAATCTCACTTTGTTTCTTCCTTTTATATACTTGGGCAGTTGCTTCATTATCTTCTTCATTGACATGAGTTTCTCCTTCTACTTCAACTTCAGAAACATCAGCATTCTTAGGAGTAATATATTCATCATTAGATTGTAACTCATCAACAAGCAAAGGATCAATTTCATTCTCAATATTTCCTTGATTCTGCAATTTGAGATATCTATCTTTTATTTTTTTGTTAAACATAACATAAACTAGTTTGTTCATTCGATCTGCCGCCAATCGATTTCTCCTCTTTGTATGAATTTGATTGAAAATGCTCCAATTAAGGTCGCATGCAGAAGCCGAACACGTTAGGCTAAGAACTTTAACTGCAAAAGCTTTTAATTCAGGAACATCATTTGCAAACTGAGCCCACCAACGTTCTACATGAAGACAAACATAGTATTTTATGAATATTGGTTGAAGTAGAAGACTTGAACATAAATATTAACATTAAAATTATAAATACAAAAACTATAAACATACCAGGAGATCGAGTTTTGTAGCATGTTTGTGCTGCTCTAAATCCAAACATTCCCTTCTTCAAATGAAAATCCTTAAGTTGATCATTTACTTTAAGGTACTTTTCTTCAGAAATGAGTTTGTCCATACATGCATACAAACCAGTTTTCACCTCTTTGTCAACATAAAAAATCCTTATCATAATGAAATTGGAGATTTAAATAGTACGCAGCAGCATGTAAGTGTTGGTGTAATTGTAGATACCACTTTTCATCTATAATATCCCATATTTCTTTGTAGGCACTTTCTTGACCTCCCAATTCTTTTGCAATATCTTCTTTAGCCCTATTCATTGCTTCATAAATAAATCCCATTGCCGGGGCCCTCTCACCATCAACCATTCTAAGCACCTTTACTAATGGTCCTGTTGTCTTCAAAGCATAATTTGTACTGCGCCAAAATGAATCGTCTCTCATAACAATCTTTTTAACTTGCTTTCCTTCTTGTTTTTTGGCCCATGAACTTTTATCCCACTCTTCAGAAGCAAACATTGCTTCCAAAGGTTGTCTTAACTCCTTGAATCTCTGCAATATTAAATATGCAGTAGCAAATCTTGTAACAACAGGTCTAATAATTTCCTTGTCAGTGAATTTTCTCATCAAGCCGAGTACCCAAGAATGATTGTATAAAAACTTACTAACGAATTTGGCCTTCAATATGGCTGATTTATGTTGAGGCAACTGTCCCAACCTCTCAAGCATCAAGTCAATACAATGTGCAGCACAAGGAGTCCAGTAAAGGTGAGGCCTCTTCTCCATTAACATTCTTCCTGCAGCTTTGTATGCACTTGCATTATCAGTAACAACCTGTACTACTAAAGCATCTTCCACTTCCTCCACAACTTCATCCAATATTTCAAACAATAATTGTGCATCCTTTATAAAGCTTGAAGCATCTACTGATTTGAGAAAAACTGTTCCATATGGATTGTTGACCAAAAAATTAATAATACTTCTACGTCGAATATCTGACCAACCATCTGACATTATTGTCACTCCTGTCTCAATCCAAGTCTTCTTAACATCATCCACCATTTTTGAAGCTGTCTTAACCTCCTCATTCAGCATCCAAGTCCTCAGCTCATACATGCTTGGAAGTTGTAATCCTCTTCCATAGCTTCCAACAGATCGTAACATATTGATCCACGACGGACTCCTAACAACATTAAATGGAATCCCATTTTCATAGATGAATCTGGCGATATCCAAACAAACTCTATTCCTGAGTTCTTTTGTAGCTGTAGGAGGCTGAATATCCTGAGTATTTATGTTTTCGTCGTTATCAATATTTAGCATAAATTTATTCATGGGCCCCCGACTACCTCGATCAGAAGAAACTAGATGGCTTCCAGTACTGGAACCTTCATGCTGCAATCCATAGTAAGAAGAGTTTCCTATCATCTCTTCCATACTTCTTTGTGTGACCTCCTTTGTGGTGGCAAACTTCTTTAAATAATTTATACATTCCTTCTTTACCTCATCAGGAACTTTTGCACATGGTCCCACATTGACATGAGTGCAGGCTAGATGATCCTTCAATCTCTTGACGCCAACAGTTATGCGCTTCTCACAGAAATTACATTTCATGTAAACATATCCCTTTTTTGCACCTTCGTCTGACACTTTAACTTGAGTTCCATATTTCCATGCTGGATCTTTCCTTCTTGTGCCACTAGTCATGCTAATAATAGGATATATTTCAACAATTATTTGTACTACCAAATACCAATAATAAAACAACATGAATACAAAAATATACCAATCTGCCGGGGGTCCAAGGGGGCGCTGCCCCCTGGCGGGGTTCGACCTGTATATGCTCAATACCGAGCGTGTACCGAGCATGTACTGAGCATGTACTCATATACCGCTCAGTACCGAGTGTGTACCGAGCATGTACCGCTCAGTACCGAACGTGTACCGAGCATGTACTGCTCAGTACCGAGCGTGTACCGAGCATGTACCGCTCAGTACCGAGCGGTACCGCTCAGTACCGAGCGTGTACTGGGCATGTACTCCTCGGTACCGAGCATGTACTGAGCAGTACCGAGCATGTACAATCTGATGAAGCGATACATGAAGCAAATAACGGGAAGAAAGATCGTTACCTAGCCGTGAAAAAAGAACCTTCGATTACAGGAAGCTGGAGAAGAAGAAGCGAGACATGAAGCAAATGACTGGAAGATTACGGGAAGAAAGAGAAGAAGAAATAAATCGTTACCTTCGATCGCCTCCAGTTATGTTCGAACTCGATCGAACTGTGGTCGTCGAAGTCGACGGAGTTCTCCTTTCAGTTCTCACCCGAAGCAGAAGCAGGTATGTTACCCTAATACTCGACTCTTATACGACTCTCACCGTTCGGTCTATATACTTACAAATCGAAGCGGTGCCTCGTTTCGCTTCAAGGCGTTACAAACCGAAGCCTACGCCCTGTGCGAAATAAGCGCACGCTCCGCCGAATCCAACGAGGCGTAAGCCTCAACGCACAAATGCTTCGCCTCGCCTTGAGTCGCGTCTCAGTGCGTACGCCTCTTCCGCCTTTTTAATCGTTCATACAAACAAAAGGCTCAACAAGTTACCATGGTTACTGCAACGTGCTTCATGGAAAGAAAGAGAGAGAGGGCAATATAACTAATAAATTACAACATAAAATAAATAAATAAAGGCCTTCTCTCATTTTTCCTCCAAATGGCACTAGAGGTAAACAATTATGACAGGACCCCTCTGAACTGGCTGAATTGCCGCCAAACGACACAACTACATTACGGTCATGGCCAGAGCCCATATGTTCCCCAATGACTTCAAATCCTTGAGAAATAAATCAATGTGATATAATCAATAGAGCACAAAGCTCCGTGTTAGCTAAGATGTATTCAAATTTATTCCTTTTATCAAATATTTCAACTGGGCTACAAGATACCCTTGGGAGAGGCAACCCATGACTACCGACAAGGATCCTTCTATCAGGTAGGGTCGACTACCTCCTCTGGCTAAGTAGACCAGAGATCATTATGATCCTGGCGACAGAACCATGTGATCTTGATTGGGTCCATCATCCCTTCGCCACCGTCTTCTTTAAATGCGAGATGGTGAAATTTTTAATTTTAAATATAAACTTTTAAAATATCAACCCATGATGAAACTATAAATTAGACACCTAAGACCTTTATGTAAAATGAGAGGGAGGCCGGAGCGTGAATTTTCATAGCCCATAGAGAGAGAGAGAGAGAGAGAGAGAGAGAGAGAGAGAGAGAGAGTAACTATCAACAAGTTACCCAAACTATCCAACCCAAGCTACCAAAAATAAAGATTCAGAAAAAGTAGGGTACACATTTAAAAGATCCACAAGCTACTGCAAAGGAAAGAAGCATGACTTGTTACAATTGCCAATTTAATTCCCACGCACACATGAGAAGATTTTAGTATAATATGGCATGCATGGGCATAACAACAGAGAATAGCAATAAATTTTGCAATTATTTTGATGACCAGCACCATAAAGGACAAAAGATACGATTTAAAAAATTATGAATCTACTTTCAATAACACAAAAGTACTTGGTAGTTCATAAACTAATTTTTTGCTATTCATAAACTAAATTGGTACTTTTAACTTCACAAGGATGCTGACATCACGTAATACAAAATATTAGGACTGTTCATAAGAGGAAATTGTTTGCTATTAGACAAACAAAAAAGTATAAACAGCTGCACTTTTCAAGATCTGGAAAATGGAAATTATTTTTTGAAAGCTGCAATAAAGATCACTGAGAATATAATGAAACCAGAAAAATAATATAACAAA
Source organism: Dendrobium huoshanense (assembly GCA_016618105.1). Taxonomy (NCBI): domain Eukaryota; kingdom Viridiplantae; phylum Streptophyta; class Magnoliopsida; order Asparagales; family Orchidaceae; genus Dendrobium; species Dendrobium huoshanense. Next base: position 44,361,701 of record CM028358.1, on the reverse strand, counting down.
ACCCGAACAATAATCTCTTCAAAACAAGTGGCTCAAACAAGCCCATTTACACCAGAAAAAACCTTCCAAATTTCAGATAGATAATTTAAAAGGAAAAAAGTGGCAGTGGGTAAAAATTCAAGCATCAAGCCACAGATAAACAACCTCAAATGGCACTCTCAATCTGCTTACAATCTGAGAAGACAGCATTCTTGCTAGGAAAATAATGCAGAGAACGCAGGCTCAAATCAGAAGCTAAATCTTGCAAAACTAGTAACCAACTCAAGATCATGTATGAACATCTTAAGAGTTAAGAGAGAGAGAGAGAGAGAGAGAGAGAGAGAGAGAGAGTATGCAGAAATGAAGAAAAAATGTGCGTACTGTGACGACGAGGAGCAGTCTGCATCGATGGTGTAGGAACAGATGGCATCATCCATCTCGTTGAAACAGAATGCATCATCCATGGCGCCGGAACAGAGCACATCTGTGGCGTATAAGCATAGCATGTAGCAACTAAAATTTTTGTAAATATTAGCGTATCATCTAATCGCTGCTGCACCCAAATTACACTGTCCATATATAGCTCGTGAAACTGAAACAATTCTTTGAGAAAATTAAGAAAGCAGGTCGTCGGAGAAGAGAAGAAGAAGACGAAGTGTGGAGTCGCTCGTGAGTAGCGGATGAGAGAAACTGGGAGGAGTATTAGAGTGAGGAGCGAGAGATATAGATCCGAATGCATATTTCTTAAGAGTTAAGAGAGAGAGAGAGAGAGGGAGAGAGAGAGAGAGAGAGAGAGAGAGAGAGAGAGAGAGAGATTCCTCATTTTGTGGGCAAAAAATCATTCATATAACAGAATGCATTTAAAAATATACATTGCCAAAGAAAATGTGTTGGTGTGAAATCAAAATTTAGGTGATAAAATTCCTCAAAAATACCATAAAAAAAGAGAGATGTGAGAGCATCAACCTTGATCACATAAGCTTCTGAAAGCAAACAAGACTAGGGTAATGTTGAAGGTCCTAAGATAATTATCAGAAAATACAAGAAATGAAAAAGAAACCCTCAAACTCATATTATTTCAAATGTAGCAAAAGAAGCACTACTGCAGCATTTCATTGTTAATATCTAAGCTTTTGTTGGATACCACACCATAATCATAATTTTTTATTTCTTGCACACATATTTGATCTATTGATGGTAGATATTAAATATTAACATTTTAGGTGTTAGATATGTAAACAATATAATATAAAATGATATATATGTAAATCCCTCCTTTTTTTTTTTACTTTAGACAAAACAATAATATTTTTAAAACTCATGCATTTGAAACACTTTAAACTTATTTCTAAATCACCGTCATTATAGGAAATATTGAAAACCAAAGGATAAATTCCAAACCCTCAGATATGTTGTGTGATAGAAAAGTCTCTCTCAAATTTAAAGGTAAAATTCAATAAGATGATGTTTAGACTTGCAACACTTTATGGTGCAAAATGTTGGCTACTAAAAGAGAAGCTTAATGTTAAGTAAAGTGTTGCAGAGATGAGGATGCTCAAATGGATGAGTGGCTTAACTTTTAGAGACAGGATATGAAATGAACATATACATGAAAATATTAGAGTAGCTCCAAAGGAAGATAAGATTAGAGAGTCACCTTAGATGGTTTGTCACAAAAAATGGAGGCCTTCCGATGACCTGGTTAGGAGAGAAGATGTATTAGATTTGACTTATGTTAAGAAAGGTAGAGATAGACCTTAAAAGACTTGGTTAAAATATATTATAAATGACCTTCCTTTATTAGATTTAAATGAGAATTTAACCTTTAACAAGACACGATGAAGAAAAAGGATTCATATATCCTACCCGACATAGTGGGATAAAGGCTTCTTGTTGTTGTTGCTAAATTCTAAATCATCATGTGGTTGTCCAAACTTTTAACTTGGAAGAAATAATCACAACACACTAATACATGTTATGTTTATGGCACAAATCTTAATTACCATATCAATAGGAACTGTTTTTCATGACGAAAACAAAGTTCTAATTATACAATTGCCATATAAAAATAAAAAATAATATTGTCTTTCAATGCAATTCTATTTTTTCTTTTCATAGTGAGTAATTGTAAGAATGCACAAGCAGCAACAACAACATCACAAGCACAAATCACACAATGTGGGCTCAAGCCCTTAAACTACATTATGTAATACTAAGAGTCAAATTCTCATTCAAGAATGCACCTACATAAAACTGAACTTTTTTCCATTACATAGAGAGAGAGAGTGTGTGTGTGAGAATGTAACTGTCAACAAATGTATTAGGGGCTTCTGACACTACATTAAGCATAGAACTTATAGTCCAACACTAACAACTTCCCTCTCCTAGAGTACCGTCATAGAAATTACGATGAAAACAAGACCCAACAACAGTTCCTTGTTACCAACTAAAACATGAATCACCATCGTGTCAAGTGAAAGACACCACATCTCTCAATCTACCTTTAAATTTCAAATATATGATAATCTAACCTCTCTCAACCTCTTTCCCTCCCACTCATCCATAAATGCCACCTTTTTTCCCCAATGCAACTCCATTCAATATAACAGAAAGAGGACATGTTTTCACTAAAATCGAGTTGCTGGCTTTATTCGGAAACCTAATAGCAGCTCCATGATGTACTTACTATTCCATCTCTCATAATTTTTACTATGCTCTCCCAAGGCTAAGAAGAAACCCTTCCCAAGAGCCACTAGTGTACATATAACATAGGAAACAACCCCATTATAATTAGACCCTTGGTCTTTCTTGACCAAAGAGAATGTTACCATTAAAAATAATGAAAACTCTGCTGATTTCTTGAGGTAAAAAATGCAGCACAAATAAGTGCTTTAATAAATAATGGGGTGCAATGTTCAAACTCGTAGAAGATCAGCTCAACCTTACCAAAACTGTCCAACCCAAGCTGTCAACAATAAAAATTCAGCTCCGACAAACCTATTTACTTCAGAAAAAAACATACCAGATTGAGAGAGAGAACTTTTTATAGCTATGGAAGTTGAATCACCTCATCATGTACATGCAGACCTAATTAGCCATCGCAAGACAAAAGATCTTAGTATGGCTAATTAGGTTGCCTGAAAGCTTCTGACAATTATTAGGAAAAGAAATAAAACACCTCTATTGGAATATCATTAGGTCCAACAATTTTTCCGCATTTCATTTCTTTAAAATCTCTCTATCTTCAGTTTATAAATATGTCAATAAAAAATAAAATCAGAATTTTCATTTGGGGTGTTAAAGTCACTAAAGCCAATTGTATACTCACAATCTTTATTGAAGAGCTTATCAAAATATCTCATCCACCTTTGTTGAATATCCTCATCTAATAAAAGCACACTTGATCTTCATACTTAATGCACTTCCCTTGAACTAAATCCTTCTCCTATCTCTTTCAATGGTTTGCAATAATTGACAGAAAGAGGACATGTATTCACTAAAATCGAGTTGCTGGCTTTATTCAGAAACCTAATAGCAGCTCCATGATGTATTTACTATTCCATGTCTCATAATTTTTACTGCTCTGCTCTCCCAAGGCTAAGAAGAAACCCTTCCCAAGAGCCACTAGTGTATATATAACATAGGAAACAACCCCATTATAATTAGACCCTTGGTCTTTCTTGACCAAAGAGAATGTTACCATTAAAAAAAATGAAAACTCTGCTGATTTCTTGAGGTAAAAAATGCAGCACAAATTAGTCCTTTAATAAATAATGGGGTGCAATGTTCAAACTCCTAGAAGATCAGCTCAACCTTACCAAAACTGTCCAACCCAAGCTGTCAACAATAAAAATTCAGCTCCGACAAGCCTATTTACTTCAGAAAAAAACATACCAGATTGAGAGAGAGAGAGAGAGAGAACTTTTTATAGCTATGGAAGTTGAATCACCTCATCATGTACATGCAGACCTAATTAGCCATCGCAAGACAAAAGATCTTAGTATGGCTAATTAGGTTGCCTCAGGGGCGGATCCAGCCTTTTTTTTTGGGGGGGGGCAAACTCAATATATAAAAAAGTAAATACTCCCATTTTCATTAGCAAAATTCTAAGTAATACATTGAACTTCATTATAATTTATGAAATAAAAAAGAAAATTACAAACTTTGCATTCTACTTTGCATTTTCTGATAATGTTGCATAATGACTTCATTTGGAATTGAATCAAATACTTCTTTTTCAATATATGACACTAGACAGTCATTGAGCCAAGCATCACCCATTTTGCTACGCAGTCGATGTTTAATAATCTTCATTGCAGAAAATGCTCTCTCCACCGTAGCAGTAGCAACTGGTAAAGTCAATGCCAAAACAATAAGTCTATACACCAGCGGATACACAATATTTTTTTTGGCCTTTACAAGCTGTTTTGCAAGAGCCGCTATACTGGTCAAAGATGTAAACTCATCACTAGTACGCATATCAATAATGTAAGTAGATAGCTGATGATCAAGAGACATAAGATCAACCATAGAGAAATCTGTCGGATATAACTCTGCAAGACGAATTAATTTTCTCTTATCATAAGCAGTGAACATATCACTCGGATTTAGACATGTCACACAAAGAAGTAACTCGGTACTAGATTCAAAGAAACGGTTATTAAGTTCCAGAAGCTGCATATCAACAACAGTGTAGAATAAATCAACTCGATAATGATGATAGTTTGTTATTTCTGCACTTGTTTTTACTGATCTTCCGCGAGTCTTGAATTTAGAATTCATATTTGGAACTTCAACTTCAAAAACATTACATCGCATTTATAATATCTTGATCACTTCTTTGTAAGGCTTGTGATAATTCATTTGTAATCCCTAAAACATCAATCATTAAATGCAGTGCCAAGATAAAGTCAAATGATTCCATAGCATGTATTAAAACACCTGCTTCTACTGAATGTTGATCATGTATCCCATCATCCTTGACAATTTCAAGTACTTCGATCACAGAAGCATACATTTTTCTTAGACTGATTAATGTTTGAAAATGCGAGCTCCAACGAGTGTCACCAGCACGATGCAAATTAGTTTCTTGATTCAAACCTCGACCACTAATTAACTCTCCACTTGTTAAATGAAAAACTATTTTATCATGTTGAATAGCTTTTAGGGTATCGTTTCTCTTACATGAAGCTCCAACTGTATTGACAATCCTTGAAGTGATTATCTTTCAGAATTAATGCTTTCAAACCATTAAACTCACCCCTCATATTAGATGCTCCATCATAGCCTTGTCCACGTATTCTGTATATGCTTAATGAATGTTTTGCAAGAACCGCTTCAATTGATGCCTTGAGTGCTAATGCGTTTGTTGAAGATACATGACAAATACCAATGAATCTCTCAATTACCTGGCCCAATTTGTCTACATATCTTACTGCAATAGCTAATTGTTCTTTCATAGAAACATCGCGAGACTCATCAACTAGAATAGTGAAGTAAGAATCATCCAAATCTTTCATGATTACAACCAAGGTCTCAGCAGCCATAGCACTGCAGATCTCTTTTTGTACTTTTGGTGCAATCAACTTTAACTTCGCACTTGCATTTTCAAATGTCACCTTTTTAATCTCTTCATTATGATCTGCAAGAAATTGAAATAATTCTATGTAATTTCCTTGATTATTCGAGCTAGATGACTCATCATGCCCACGAAAAGATAGCCCTTGGCGAATGAGGAATCGTACACAATCAACAGCTGCAGTTAACATGATGCGATATTCCTTTTTATTCTTGTCTTCCTTGCTCGACCATAAATCAGGAATGCTCTTCTCTTGATGCTTCATTAAAGACTCACATTTCTGTCTTGCCTTGTTGTGTGCACTGTTGTGATCTCCAACATGACTCAACAGCTTCTCTTTATGCTTCCAGTTCTTAAAACCCTCACCAACAAATATGTCTCCACTACCTCGGCTAGTACTAACTTGCTCTTGAGGCTTAAACAAGTAGCAATAAAAACAAAATACTGCATCTTTCTGTATACTATATTCAATCCAATCAGGAAAGTCTTCAAACCATTTTGAGTTAAATCTACGTGCAATATTTCCTATCCTTGTTTGAGGGAATTGATGATTTTTTGGTTGAAGTGGTCCCTTCAACAAATAAGCTCTACGAATTCTATCACGATCATTTACATCATAACTCCAGATGGATGGTCGAAGACCAGGATCAGCAGGTAGATTGTCAATATCAATCTCGACACGTTCTTTTCGTTTCAAAAATCTTTCCATTTCTCAAAAGCCTAACAATGATCTATCCAATTAAAAAAATTTCAAATCAGTTAACAAAGTATACAAGACCAATGGACATTAATTCGAGATTATTTTATGTGTTGCAAGAGCATAATCTTTAATTTGAAAAGCTAACAATAGGATTATGTCTCAATACAAATGACAAAAACAAAGGTTTAGATAACTCAAAGTCTGTGTGAGCAAAGCATATATATAAAATCTAATTGTCTCATCCAATTACCTTATTGGTACTGATTACTGAATTAATTCATTTAGTTGAGTTAAACCAAATTAATTGAGTTAATTCATTTGATTAATATAAAGAATAGTTAGAACTTAGAAACACTACGTTTCCACATTTCTTCCAAATTGGAATTCTCGGTTAGAAACAACATAGAAATTAGTAATTCATTTGAGTAATATAAAGAGTAGTTAGAACTTAGTTAAATCACTGCATATTTTCAAAATTTCAGTATTATGTTAATCAATCGTGCATTCGTGCTTAGAAACAGTAAAAATATAAAATTTGAAGATGAATAGCATTATAGCAACCTGATAAGGAAAAATGCAGTGAAGAAGATAATCAAGTGAAGATAATGCAGTGAAGAAGATAAACAGTAAAATATCCAAATTTTTTCAAGATGCAGATAACAAGATAAGGAAAAATGGAAGCAAAAAAAAAAAAGAGCAAGTGGAGATTATGGAGTAGTAATGAGAAGCCAAACAAATGAACAATCAAAACTTACCTTCAAAATAGTGAAGAAGGCTGCAAATCGGGAACTGGAAAGAGAGGCGAGCCGGCAACCTCTGGTCCTCTTCGGCTCTTCACGTAGACGCGAAGATGAAGGCTGCAGGCAGTGAACAAGAGGGATCCGCCGCCGCCGGTCCGCTCGTCCTGCGACTTCGACTGCGAGGCAGCGAACTTGACTGGAGCACGGGTGACGGCGTGAGGAAATCGCGATGAATGGGGCAAAATGGTTCACGATCGGAAGATTTAGGGCTTTTTAATTTTTTTAGGGGGGGACAAAAGGTCTAAAATGCCCCTTCTCTATAATAATTTTTTTTTTTTAGGGTGGGCATTTGCCCACCCTCAGCCAACCGTGGATCCGCCAGTGGGTTGCCTGAAAGCTTCTGACAATTATTGAGGAAAAGAAATAAAACATCTCTATTGGAATATCATCAGGTCCAACAATTTTTTCGCATTTCATTTTCTTAAAAATCTCTATCTTCAGTTTATAAATATGTCAATAAAAAATAAAAATCAGAATTTTCATTTAGGGTGTTAAAGTCACTAAAGCCACTAAAGCCAATCGTATACTCACAATCTTTATTGAAGAGCTTATCAAAATATCTCATCCACCTTTGTTGAATATCCTCATCTAATAAAAGCACACTTGATCTTCATACTGAATGCACTTCCCTTGAACTAAATCTTTCTCCTATCTCTTTCAATGGTTTGCAATAATTGTCAGAGAAATTATACAAAAAGAGAAAGACAGATGGTGAGTACGCCTATCAAAAAAGCACATTATTCTTGTTCAATTGTTTTCAGCTAAATAATTGCTTCATTATGTTTATACATATAAAAACATGCATATATATGCATGTTTGCATATTACTTATGTGTTTGTGCATTGCACATATATGCATATATATCCTATATTCATATTAATATACTTATATCTGTATGGATATACGCACACATATAGGGAAGTACTGTGGTAAGTATTTAATAGCAAAGAATCTGGCACAACGTTAGAACCTGCAGGTAAACAACAACATAGAAGTACTGCTTCCTGCCATCCTTGATGCCTCATTGCTAGAGTAAAGAATCAAACATGGCCAAACTTTCAATGGTTTGCAATAATTGTCACTCCCTCTCCTTTCTTTCTAAAACTCTCCAACTCCAAGGCTTTTCTTTAGAAACTTTATCATATGTTTTCTCTAAATCAAAAAATACCATATTTACATTCTCCTTACTCTCTATGCTTCTCCATCAAACATCTAATATATATATAACTAAAAAAAAATTTAAAAAAAATCTAATATATATATATAACTAAAAAAAAATGCTCAACAAGTTACCATGGTTATTGCACCGTGCTTTATGAGAGAGAGAGAGAGAGAGAGAGAGAGAGAGAGAGAGAGAGAGAGAGAGAAATATCACTACTAGATTCCAACACAAAAAATAAAAAATTAATAAATAAGCAGCTTTCTAAAGGTCCTAACACCTCAAGCATAAATAGGTAAAATCATAACATCAGTTGCCTGAGAATTTTCTGGCCATCCTTGATGTTCACCATTGCAAAATAAGTATAAGAAACATGATTTCCAGAAGATCAGTCACTTGTTGGCAATCACCAGCAGAATTCTTCCAAGAAAAATCTCAATGATTACAGTACTGAGGAAAGCAAAAGACAAATATAACTATCAGCCATTAATTGTAAAAATATGTCTCAATATCCTTACCATTCTTCAAAAAGTAAAGAAGAAGAATGGCAGAACAAGACTAGGGATAGGGGTCAGATTACAGCAAAATCCATCAAATAAGGCAAGTAGAGAAGTTTTCTACAAATAGCAACATATGAATCCCCATTTTAATGTCCGCTGTAGTTATCTCAAAAGCTGTAGGACATCTAAAGATTCCAGATCACAGCTAAGAAACAAAGGGATATCCATGTGTGGATAGTGGCTAATCATTAAATCATCATCATCATGCTATGTATGGAACTAATTTAGAGGAGAAAAAACCTCAGATAATAGCATTGAGAATTGATATATCATCAAAAAATTATCTTGATCGGGCATGAACCTCAAGGAAAACTCATATTGAAAACTTCCAAAATCAAATTCGGGGCCATCTGAACTCCAATTTCAGCAAACTTAAAGTCGAATTGAACATCTCGAAAAAACAAACCCAAAGACACAAAATTTGACCCAATCCAAGCCGAGATGGGTCTAAATCAAAGACCCGAAGCACATTTGAAAGGTTCAACCATAAATTGAATGACCAAACAATTCTCAAATGTGACATGCATATAATCAAATCGAGCGGCTCGACAAGAAGAATCTAACAAGCCCAAGATCGCCAAATTATGATATCACTAAGATACGCAAATACTTGATAAATCAACCATGATCAAGAGAGTCAATATCGTCCGTCCATTCAAAACATGTTAACATTGATTCTTCCAACTCCCACTACTCACACTACGTAATGCAGTCTATATAATGTATATTAGCAACTTCGAGCCAAGGCCTTCGCCCTATGGAAAGGTCTCATTTGTAATCAACTACAAACATTAGTGGAATCATTTAAACAGGGCTATGCCCTATGTTTTTTCCCCTTTTCAGGATTTTCTACATAAAAATCTTGATGTCTCTTATGAACGCTATACCTCTACTCTTTTGTATGTATGTGTGCAGATTCTTCGTATAAAGTTAAGACTCTAAACTTTATATTTCTCTACCACCACGAACATTCCAGGACGCAACAAGAATAATGCTTCATTCACCCAAAAATAATGAGTGATGTGAGAAGATAAAGTTGCCCTAAGTATTTAAAAAACTTTTGATATGCAATGCAAACAAAGAAATATAAAAGGTAACAGGATAGTAGAAAGCGAGCTACCATGCCAATATGCCACAATAACTAACATTAAAACGCCAAAATAGTTAGCTCTAAAGGCATGTTCGGTTGCACGATTTGAGCTAAATCCGGCCAAACGCCAAAAAACGCAATGTTAAATCCGCCCATAAGCCGAAGGAGCTGTTTGGTAGAGCGATTTAAGCAGGATTTTTCGTAAATCCTACCAAAATGTTTTAGATTGCGGATTTTTCGTAAGCCATAATAAAAAATGGAAGAATCTGTTGCTTGCGGATATATCTTTGATGTCTCATCATTCTCAATTAAAGATATGAGAACTCAACCAAGAAAGATTCAAATAGTCAATGCATCACCGTATCAACACTTAATAAAATAGATCAGCACTAGCAATAAAATTTTAATAACAACCACAATAAAAACAACTTAGTGCAACAACCCAACTAGTCATGCTTCATGCTTCTTGCACAACAACCTCATCCATTGATCCACTATAAATATGCATCTGCAACTACGCAAAACGGGAATTTCATTGGAAGTTCAAAGAGAATAATGCATCCTACCCTGCTCATTATGAAACATCAATAACCCAACAGAACTGACTAAATTCCAAAAGTAAAGAAGAAGAATGAGAGACAAAGAATAGGGATAGGGGTCAGATGACAGCATAATCAATTAATTTAAGGCATGTAGTCGATAGTTTCTACTATCATCATTATAATCATTTCTAGACGCTCTGATACCAAATTGGATTGTGGCTAGATAAAAATTGTGCTAATAAAAATTGTGCTAGCTCACAATTCATTTATGTTTCTGTAACTTAACACGTATAACTTTTTCTACTATTCAAAAATTTATACGTGACTAATATTTTGTTTGACTATTCAAAATTTTTTTATGAACTAATTCACTATTCCTATCAATATAATATGTTTTTACTATTCGTGCCTCATTATCATATTTAAAACCTAGAGGATAGATTTTTCCAAACCTATAATGAGTACAATCTTGGCTACAAATTATTATTTTACTATATAAAATTGGACAAACGTATAATCTCATGATATGATTAAGAGATCTAATTAGAAGCTAAAATTTGTGCTAATTGACTAATATTTATTTGTTTAACAAAAACTTTTTAATTAATACAAGTAGATGCAATTTTGCTACTGTTTAAAAATTTATATGAAACTAATATCCTATTCATGTCTATATAATATATCTTTTTACTATTTGAACATTTGCAAAAGACTAATGTTCTGTTTAAACTAATATAATATATTTTAATTAAAGCTAAGCGCCTATGAATCAGGCTGGCTAAGGGAATAATTTTTCTAAAGCTATATTTTTTACATCTAGGAGAAGAAGTCATAATTAGATGGCTACTGAGCGTATCTTGGAACAAATGTATCCATTTCTAGTAGAACTCTTTCACCTACTGTTTTAATTTGTTGGAGTAAATTAATACCTCTATTATTTTCATGATGCCTTTTTTAAGGCTGCTAGTATAATATCTAATTCTTCATTAACATGCTCAAATAAATAATCTTCTACTTCACTATTTATATTGTTGAGTTCAGCAACAATATCTGAATAAAATGATACTAAATTATTTCTAATTTCTATGGGTAAATTAGTTCTTAAACAAAGAACCATTATTTTATCTATGAAGCAAACTGTTTAATTAATCTAACATTCTTTTTCCTAATGATCTAATTTGTTGTGCTCGATCTATGTTAGGATATTTTTCTATATGTCATTTTATGGCTTGAAGAATTTGCTCGAATTCTTGATTAAAATATTTTAATAAAATTGTGTCTATTTCGTTATTTATTTCTCTAAGTTCTGCTATAATATCTGCTTCTATTGGTGCTAAATTATTTCTAATTTCTCTAGGTATTTCTTCACGAAATCCGAGAACCATTTTTATAATCCTTTTTATGGATATATCAAGATATTTTTAAGAATTATTTCTCCCAGAAAAGTCAGAGTTGCTTTTTAAAAATATTTCTTTGATGCCTCATCCTCTATAGTTAAATTTAAGAAAAATTCCTGTTATTATTTATGATATAAAAATTCTCTGTGACAGGTGTGAGAATAATTAGACATACACCGACTATACAGATATATAGAACCACATAAAACGTCACACAGAATTTAAAGAAAAAAAAAACTGCTACTCCCATCACAAACTTCAAGCCTTAATAGCCATCCTTGATACCTTACCCTTGCCAGAGAAACACATATTTAGGGAAATGGCGATGAAGGAATTGATGCAATACCAATCATAATCAATATCTTTATGAGCAGGATGTAAAAAATAAAATCCTCCCTGAATTCATCCATTCTCTGTGCACAACAAACTATATAGCTTAAATGAAAGTATTTATAGCCGCATCATGTACATCATGCAAATTTAAACCCAATTTTAATCATTATAGTCACAAGAATGCATCTACAACAACATCAACATCAACATAACACCTTCATTTCACTCCGTACTCCAACCTTTTCACGTATATGCTCATTTTGAATTCTATCTTTAAAAGTAAAGCCACTCATCAACCAAAGCATCCTCATCTCTTTAACACTTAACTTAAAAATATACTACTCCTTTAATGGCCAACATTTTGCACCATAAAGTATTACAGGCCACCGACTCTCACTGATTATAGCCCAACCAGCGAGTGACGCCAGAATTCTGCGCAACCACCGACTTACACCAAACCTTCGCCTGGTCGCCGCCCGACGTCAGATTTTCACCGAACCACCAACCGTCATTGGACTATTGCCCGACCGCTAACTGACACCAGATTCCAGCCGAACCACCAATTGTCACCGGATTTCCATCCGACAATCGTTCGTCATAAGATCTCAACCCGACGGTTGAGTATTATAATATGATCATCCTCAATTTAAAGAACAAATTAGTAACTTTTAATCTATTCAAACACTAATAAAATCATTTCAACTGAGCGTGGCCCCATTGCTTTTCCCTTTTTCAGGATTTTCAACATAAAAAATCTTGTTTCTAAATTCCCTACTTATGTGCTGGATATCCTTACAATGTTGAGACAAAATTCAAACTCTACCAGCGTATATTCTAGCCAACAACAATTATAATTAAATATAGATATGATAATTATTTCTACTACAAAATTGTGAAAAAAGCACCATGAAGAAGGATATCTGAGTACCCTCGGTTGCAAAAGTATATGCTCTCAAACATATATAGCTTTTTCTGTATAGAATAAAAGAGGTTAGAATACTAGAGAAAGGAAATCATCATAGCCTCTATAATGACAATACAACAATAATGTGATTGCAAGCGTCTTGCAAACAAATGCCTCCAGGTCCTACTGAAAAGAATCTAACCCAAAGTTATAACATTCAGGTAAACAGTTAAATATAAGCAGATTCTTGAAGTAGCAGCAACAATGGTAAAAGAAGCAATATCGTGGGAAGTATTTAACAGCACAACAAGTAGATAGCTAGTGGATCTGCATGCCATCCTTGATGCCTCGCTACTAGAGTAGAGGAAGATTTAACTCATCAGCATCATCATCACTACCCTCAAAACTTTTCACTCATAAAACAGATAAACATGTTGACCTCCATGTAATAACAAAAAAAATCAGCAAACCTCTGCTAAAATCCCGTAAATACAGCTGAAATCCTGCTCAAATCTCGCTGAAATACTATAGACGCGGCGCCGTTCACGTCTGTCTCCGTGATTCCTGCAGGGATTCTGCTCGATCGTACCCAAAGCCTGTCGTTAAATATCGGACCTCCACAGGCTCTCGGCACTCAACTCTTCTCCCCACAAACTTCCTTCCACGCCCGAACTCCCTCTACATGTCCGAACTCCTCTTCCTTCCCGCACTCAAATCCAACTCTCTGCTTCCCGAATTCCTCCCGACTGCTCCTCTCAGCCGGCCGAACCCCACCAAGCCGACGCCTTCTCCCTTCCTCTCTGACCAACCCATCCCGACCTCCTTGCTTCTCCAGCTTCCTTTGGCCCCGAGAGAGAGAGAGAGAGAGAGAGAGAGAGAGAGAGAGAGAGAGAGAGAGAGGATAGAGCACCTACCCAACCTTGCCCTAGCTCCGGCTCCGCCTCCCTCCGACGTCGTTTCTCCCTGTTCGGATCGGAAGTTCTGCCATTTTGATCGGAAGGAGAGACGGGAGCTCTCTGTGAAGGTAACTCTCTCCCTTCCTTGCGCTTCTTCGGCTTGACCCCGTGAAACTAGAGAAGAAGGGGGAGGGAGGATTTTTATTAATATTATAAATTAATTAAGAATAATATTAATTATATTTAATTTAATTTATTTATAATTAATTATCCTAATATTAATTAATTATTATTAACTATATTTAAATATAATTAATTATTTATATTTAATTACTTTAATTATAATTAACTAATAAATAATTATAATCATTTATAATTAATTTAGTTTAATTATGAATGATTATTATTTTTTATTATTAATTAATTATTAATTAATTATAATTAAATATAATTAGTTAAATTAATTATATTAAATATTTTTAATCATGATTAAATAATATTGATTATAATCAGTTATAATTAAGTTTAATTATAATTAATATTTTTTTAATTAATTTCTAAAAATATATATATATATATAATATGCTTTTCTCCCTCGGTCCCCGAGCCTTCATCGATGACCGCCGGTCCACCGACCCTGTGCAGGTATAATCCCTCATAAACCCTAAAGCTCCGAGAACTCGTTTCAACGCATTCATCGAGACAAAACGACCACCTATGCACGCTTTTCTTAGCGTGGTGGGAGGGAGTGCGTCCCGACGGTTGCGACGAAGCGGGTAATCACCCAAATTCCTTCTTTGAAGTTCGTATCGCCTTGGAAACCCCGCCTATGCACGCTTTTCTTAGCGTGGTGGGAAGGGATCCCGGTGCGATGCGCACGACGAAACTGGGATACCCATAAGTACCCGCTTGCGGGGAAATAACTGCCTTGCTTACAAAATATTTTCAAAATTAAAAAATACTTTTTTACAAACAAAAAATACCCATGCACGCTTTTCTTAGCGTGGTGGGGGATCGAAAAATTACACGGCCGCGGTGTCCTCGAAAGAGGGCATCTACCATGCACGCTTTTCTTAGCGTGGTGGGAAAGGCCCAGTTTTTGCGTAGTTTTCCCCTAAACGGGGGAGACGCCGGGAGGCTGCCGAAATTTCGGGTGAAAATATTGCTACACTTGGACTTGATTGCACTTGAATGACATGCAAGAACAAAATGCTGGAACTCAAATTTGAACTCAAATGACAATGAGCTTGGTACAAGAAGTCTTAACTTGAACTTGAGCATTTGAACTCTAGTGAGCTTGATACTTGAACAAAGTTGAACTCGAACTTGATTCAATCATTTGAAATCAAACAAGGATTTGATTTGGACAACAAGACTTGGACTTAAACTTGGACTTTCATTTGAACTCGAATTGGGACTTTACAAGACTACAGAGGACTTGATTTGAGCTTTAATTGAACTTAAACTTACTCTTGATTTGAAAATCAAATGATGTGAACAAATACTTTGAACCTCACTTAACTTAAATAAATCATAAAATGAATGATTTGAACACAAGCAAAGGTGTTAAAGACTCATTTTGGAATTCAAACTAATTGAGACTTCAGTGGATTTGACTCGAACCATTTGAATTCAAAATTCAAATGAGCAAAAGACTCAAATCAAAGTTACTTTGAACTTGAGCTTGAATTCCACAAGATTATTTAGGACTTGGATTATAACAAGTCATGTGAAATCAAAGTTAAGCCAAGAGGCATTAAGCCAAGCCTAATTTCAACAAGACATTTGCAGCTATACAAGCTAGAACTCATAAAGAATATTGAATGAACTTTCAAGGTATACAAGTGATGAATGATAGAATGATTTGGAATATTCAAGGAAGATCAACCTGCAAATAAGAACGAGTGATATCCATATCATCATACAAGATCTAAATGAAGGTGTCAAAGTTGTGATCATTTAAATGCATCCAAAAGAACATCTTATGAGCAATATAAAGATGATGAGGGTCGATGTGTATTTCAATCATAAATACGATTGCTCTCTTGCAAATAAAAGAAATGATACATATGTTAGTGAATTCACAAACAAGCAAACACATCAAACTCTCAATGCATTCAAATGACGAATGATGAAAAAACAAAATGGGCTTAGAATATCCAGCTAAGTCTATTTGAGAATGACATTTGTATCATTCAATCAACTACAACGAGAGAGACAATGACATAAGATCTGCAATACATACAAATCCTCTACGAATACAAATGTATGTACAACATCCATCAATGGGTAGATGCATAAAGACTACAGTAAATGCAGTATCCTGTAGTCAACTTCAGTCCAAGAATGAATATCTACCTCCAACAGTAATGGTCGTATTGCAAAGACCAAAACTATAGCATAATGCATAAAGACTACAAGTTCCTACGAGCTTCTACAACCAAGGCAGGAGATTAGTTAGTGCACTATGACCCGCCTACGAAAATCAATAAATAGTGCACGACAGTCTACCTGTACGAAGCAACGAACAACTTAATTCAGAAGCTGCTACGCCACGCCACCGGATCTGCAATATTCGTACAAGCAGACAGAAGGCGTCTATTTCAAGAATACCCCCGCACGTGCACAATAGTTTGTATACACATAGGTACACTAATGGGGAATATAATCTTAACCCGCATGGGCCCCGACGAGCGTATTATTGGCACACACGTGACGTCTAGGGATGCTGCGCGGGTTGACAAGTGAATTCTAGTTCGAACCCGATCATCCTATATGGGTCAATAAGAGTCGACAAGGTTTGAACTCTCAAACAAATATACGGTTGCTACGACCGGTATATTTGTCTTAATAAATTCATTTTAGGCCTTTAAGGCCTATAACAAAGAGAATTCACTGATGAGGGCATAAAGCCTACGAAACCCGATCCTCTATCAACCAATAGATAGAGTTGACAAGGTTCAATCCATAAAAAGAAATGACCCCCAAACACCCCGATGATGGCCGTGTTGAATGCAGATCTCAACCGGAGGGGTTTCGCAAATATTTTCAAATATCTCCCAAAAGTTCATTTCAAATAATTCAAAGCTCCACCCAAAATACCCATAAAAATCCAAAATCCAAAAGATCTCAAAATCCCAAAAATATATTTAAAAATGAAATAAATCCATCAACGCACTTAAAGCAAAAATCATCCGCCCTCCGCAAAAGTTTGTCGAGGCGGACAAATATGAAATATTACTTCAGCTCACAAAGAGCGAAATGCCTAGTCGAAAATATCACTAGGATCCATTCTCAAACAATCTCTTGCCAGTAAGGGCGTGGTACGTGTCCTCTAACCGGCAGTTTCGCCGCCAAATGGCACTGCAGGTAAACGATTATGACCCAGGACCCTCTGAACCGAGTGGTTTTGCCGCCAAATGGCACCACAGATAGCGGTTATGGCCAAAGCCAATACGCTCCTTAATGGCGTTAAATCCTTGAGATATGAATCAATAGGATATGATCGATAGGGCACAAAGCCCTCTGTTAGCTAAGGTGGATTCAAATTTGTCCCCTTAGACAAACATTCAACCCCGGTCTACAAGGTCCCCTTGGACGAAGCAACCCATGGCTGCCAACAAGGATCCTTCTGTCAGGTTGGGTCGACTACCTCCTCTGACTAAGTAGACCAGGGACCACGATGGCCGGGACGACGGAACCATGGGATCTTGATCGGGTCTAGCATCCATTCCCCCACCATCCGCTTTAAGTGCTAGGTGGTGAAATTTCATATTTTAAATATCAAACTTTTCAATGCTTTCCAAATTCCCAAATCCAACCCAATTTCCAACCATTTTCCAACATTCAAAACCTATGCTACTACTATATGCCAGATACACGTATTTTTTACACGTATTTGATTGACGACTAGCCTTAATCGAAAGTTCTCTCTCGTGATCGGGAGGGGTAATTAACTATAGGGGCTTGCGCCTATAGGAAACCAGAACTCAGATTATAAAGTCCTCACAAAATGAGGGCGAAATCTCTGGGTAGTGTCTTATCTACAAACCCATCTGCCTTCCAAAATTTACCCCGGAACTTAGTTCGTTAAAACTCCCTCGCCGAATAAGAAAAGCGAGCGGAGGCCGAGGCCGAATTTTCGGAGCCCACAAAACACAAGCATGTTATGTGTATTGCCACTAATCTTGAAAGTTACCATATGATTAGGACTTTATGATTGGGACTTTTTAATTGTATTTCATTGTGGAGATGAGGCTACTAGTACCCCTCCATCAGTAAATAAAAAATATTATCTCCCATCAGGGTTAAATTTATAAGGAAATTAATAATAGGTAGCGTCACTTGGGTTGAAGAACTGCAATGGATAACCTAAAAAGAAGATTAGCATAGAAGAGGAAAATAGCAGAATATGCAGAGTAAAGCTTCATTCTCATTTTCCATAGTGTACTGTAGCATATTACAGATTGTATATATAGAGAATTGGTTGTACACGTGTATGCTTTGATTTGGGTAGTTATAGATGAACGGCTGGATCATTTCTGAGCCATTTCTGATAAAGGTAGCTGAGTCGTTTCTGATAAAGCTGCTGTGGTAGTGGAAGCTGTCTTTACCCCCTCGCAAATGGACGGTTCTGGCTGAACTGTCAATTTGGCTCGTAGTAGATGAAATCTAGGCGTAGATAGAGGCTTTGTGAGCGCATCAGCTAGTTGATTTTGCGTGGCAATGGGAGCGACTATGATGGCCTGATTCTGAATATGGTCCCGTATAAAATGTTGGTCGATCTCTATGTGTTTCGTGCGTGAGTGAAACACGGGGTTTTTGGCAAGGGCGATAGCTGAAGCATTATCGCAGAAGATACTTGTAGGACCTGGAAGAGTGATGCCGAAGTCTTGAAGTAATCTCCTGAGCCATAGAACATCGGCCGTGGCAGCGGCTAAGGCTTTGTATTCTGCTTCAGTTGAGGACCTAGCAACAGTGTGTTGCTTTTTGACGCACCAGGAGACTATAGTGTGTCCCAGAAACGAACAGTATCCCGTGGTGGATCGGCGAGACAGGGTATCACTTGCCCAGTCGGCATCGGAGAAGGAGATCAGGTGCAGAGGTCCAGGAATTATGGGAATGCCGTGTGTTGAAGTGCCGCGAATGTAGCGAAGAGTGCGTTTAAGAAGATGATAGTGGGGAGTTTGAGGATCATGCATATGTTGGCATAGGACATTGACTGGATAAGCAAGATCGGGTCTGGTTATTGTAAGATATTGTAGAGCTCCTGTTAACTGGCGGTAGAAGTGTGGATCGAATAGTGTTGAGTCCGTGAACTCGGTGAGGATGGGTTTGGTAGAGAGCGGGTTGGATAGGGGTTTGCAGTTGGAAAGCCCAGCTCGAAGAAGAAGAGAGTTAGCGTAGGAGGATTGATTAAGAAAGAGACCGTGACGAATTTTGTGAATTTGAATACCTAGAAATGTGTGAGCTGAGCCAAGATGTTTCATGGTGAATTTTTGATCAAGGCTTTGGATGAGCTGGGACATGGCGGTGGGGTTGTTGCCGGTGAGCAGAATATCATCGACATAGATGATAAGAAAAATTTGAGTATCAGTTTGAGTGAAGGTGAGAAGAGAGTGGTCGGAGTTGCTATGTTTGAAACCGAGAGCTAGAAGATAGGTGGAGAAAGTGTTGAACCATTGCCTTGGGGCCTGCTTGAGGTCGTAGATGGCTTTATGTAGGAGACAGACATGGTTCGGTTGAGAGGGACTTTCGAACCCAGGCGGCTGTTTCATGTATACAGTCTCGGTGAGATTACCATGAAGAAAGGCATTCACGACGTCCAACTGATGAATTTGCCAATGATGTTGAACGGCAATGGTGAGGAAGATGCGAATGGTGGTGATTTTGGCGACGGGACTGAACGTCTCGTTGTAGTCAATGCCAAATTCTTGGCGGTAACCTTGAGCTACAAGACGCGCTTTGTGATGAGCAAGTGTGTCGTCTGAGTGATATTTGGTTCGGTAAGTCCAGCGGTAGCCGAGCGGAGTAATGTGAGGAGGAGATGGAACTAGTGTCCAGGTCCCCTGGGTTTGGAGGACGGCAAATTCCAGAGCCATAGCAGCTAGCCAATGCGGGAGTTTCTGAGCTTCGGCGAAGTTTGTGGGTTCAGATGAGCTGGGTGAGGTGGGCGTTGTGGTAATGTGGGAGAGATCGAGGAGTTTCTTTGGTTTTAGAGAGCCTGTTTGGAGGCGAGTTCTCATGGGGTGGGTAGAGGTAACGGGTGGTTGTATGATGGGATTAGGTGGGCTGTAGGGGTTTGAGGTAATTGTGGGGTGGGATGATGTGGCTGGCACCGTAGCTGTAGTTGGAGGTGTGGAGGGTGGTATAGGTGAATGATTTGGTGTGGGTTGGATAGATGTGTTGGTGGTAGGCAGAGAGGAGATGGGAGTTAATAAATGGGGATTGAGGTGTTGGATGGTAGGTTGGTTGGTTGTGGAGGATTGGTGGATTGTTTGGGAGTAGGGAAAATGTGACTCGTCAAAGGTCACATGGCGGGAGATGATGATTTTGCCTGTGAGAGGATTCAAACATTTGTAACCTTTGTAGGAGTCTAGGTATCCGAGGAAGATACAAGGAGTGGCTATGGGTTCCAATTTGTGGCATTGTGAGGGATGTTTCCATGGGTAGCAGGCACAACCGAAGGTGCGCAGGAGTGAGTAGTTTGGTGGTTGATCGGTAAGGATTTGAAGAGGTGAGACGTTGTTTGTAGTGACTGTGGGTAAGCGGTTGATGATGTAGGTGGCTGTAAGTGCCGCATCAGGCCAGAATGTGGGTGGAAGGCTGGCGGTGTGAAGCAAAGTGCGCGTTGTTTCCACGATGTGCCGGTGTTTCCGCTCGGCGGTGCCGTTCTGCTCGGGGGTGTAGGGACATGAAATTTGATGCTGTATACTGTGAGTTTGAAGAAAATGTTTAAGTTCCCTGTTAAGAAATTCGGAGCCTCCATCTGTGCGTAAGCACTTGATTTTATGAGACAATTGGTTTTCGATAAGAGCTTTGAATTTAATGAATATTGAGGTAACTTCATTTTTGTAATTCATAGGAAACAGCCAGGTGAACTTAGAAAACTCATCAACAAAGAGCAAGTAGTATCCAATGTATTACACAATATATCTATGAAGGATCTTACAATGCAACAGTACCTGACTAACATCAAGACCCTGGTGGACAATATCGCCGCCGCCGGATCCAAGATAGAGAGTGAAGACATCATAATGTATACATTGAACGGCCTCCCGCCCTCCTACCAAGCATTCAAGACCTCCATCCGCACGAAGCTCTCCCCTCTCAGTCTTGAAAATCTATGAAGGATCTTACAATGTGATTCAATTGCAATTCAATCTGTAAGATCCTTCATAGATATATTGTGTAATTCATATTTTTACAATTAATGGCTGATCACGTGTGGATCACGTGTGATTCAATTGTAAGATCCTTCAGGCATCCAACAGATCACGTGTGATTCAATTGTAAAAATATGCCTCAACATTCACATATTCCTTCACATTGCCCACAATGTTTCCACATAATAAAGAGTGGCATGTCCCGTGTAAATGGAAAAAAATCTGGATCATGCCATAGCACATGTATTGATTACATTGATCATAGTATCATAGTATTGTTGACATTAAGCAATCTTGTGCTCATTAGGCATCTACGGATGTAAGAATTGGATACATTTATTTATCTAATTAATGTCCAGAAATTTTCAATTACACTTAGTGCTTTATTTGGGCTTATGCAGACTCATATTGGAACAGTTCTGGCGTCGTAAGATTCATCCTGCCAAGGCATTCAATTTGGCTATAAGTTTATCGAAATCAAAGTTCGAATGGTCCTCAAATTAATTTTGAATGCGTCCCATTCAAATATGCATCAAAATTCATGTCTAATTAAAGTAAATTTCAATGAGGAATCATATATATACACACACACACATATACAGAGAGTGTAGGGTAGAGACAAAGAGAGTTTAAAAGCCATTGGATCTTCCCATAATTGAAGGTAGTTAAAAGGTAACAAAAGTAGTAGACTAAGCATCCAAAATAAGAGTAAAAATAGCTGATGGCCACAGCAGTTGCTACTAAAGGCCAACCTGGATAACTTTTCCTTACGATAAAAGGGTGTAAAGGAAAGCACATTTGAGCATAATCAGCACTCCCACTACAACATTCCCATAGCAAAGGAGTTACTCGCCGTCATGGGGATCGATCTTCAAATCCCTGTTAAATACAACTATCAAAAAAATAAGTTGTTCATGAATAGCTCATATTCAATCATTAATATATGTTTAAAATTGCGTAATCGGGTATTGAGGTATTCTTCGTTCGTGAGGCGAGGCTTAAACCTCAAAACATTTTGCGGCGTAAGCCTCAAAATCAAAAGATTGTGTAAATATAAAATGATAAATTTTTTATATGCTAATGAGTAAATAATATAAAACATAAAAAAGCTCAAGATATGAAGTGAAATCAAATATCCCAATAATAAGATAACATGAAATATAGTTCAACTCAAAATTCAATCTTTCCCAAATCATAGTATTCTTTTCATTATGTGGGCTCCGAAAATTCGGCCCCGGCCTCCGCATCGCTTTTCTTATTTCGGCGAGGGAGTTTTAACGAACTAAGTTCCGAGGTAAATTTTGGAAGGCAGATGGGTTTGTAGATAAGACACTACCCAGAGATTTCGCCCTCATTTTGTGAGGACTTTATGATCTGAGTTCTGGTTTCCTATAGGCGCAAGCCCCTATAGTTAATTACCCCTCCCGATCACGAGAGAGAACTTTCGATTAAGGCTAGTCGTCAATCAGATACGTAGAACATACGTGTTATCTGGCATATAGTAGCAGCAATGATTGGATTTGGAAATATTTGGAAGTTTGAGAATTTGAGAAAATTTGATATTTGAAAATTTGAAGGTTTGTGATATTTAAAATAGAAATTTTCACCATCTAGTACTTAAAGCGGATGGTGGGGGAATGGATGATAGACCCGATCAAGATCCCATGGTTCCGTCGTCCCGGGCCATCGTGGTCCCTGGTCTACTTAGTCAGAGGAGGTAGTCGACCCAACCTGACAGAAGGATCCTTGTCGGCAGCCATGGGTTGCTTCGTCCAAGGGGACCTTGTAGACCGGGGTTGAATGTTTGTCTAAGGGGACAAATTTGAATCCACCTTAGCTAACAGAGGGCTTTGTACCCTATCAATCATACCCTATTGATTCATATCTCAAGGATTTAACGCCATTAAGGAGCGTATTGGCTCTGGCCATAACCGCTATCTGTGGTGCCATTTGGCGGCAAAACCACTCGGTTCAGAGGGCCCTGGGTCATAACCGTTTACCTGCAGTGCCATTTGGCGGCGAAACTGCCGGTTAGAGGACACGTACCACGTCCTTACTGGCAAGAGATTGTTTGAGAATGGATCCTAGTGATATTTTCGACTAGGCATTTCGCTTTTTGTGAGCTGAAGTTGATTTTAATTTGTCCACCTCGACAAACTGTTGCGGAGGGTGGATGAATTTTGCTTTAAGTGCGTTGATGGATTTATTTCAATTTTAAATATTTTTGGGATTTTGGAATTTTGAAATTTTTGTGGAGTTTTCTGGAATTTTTTTTTATTTTTGGATTTTGTGGAGTTTTGAGTATTTGGGTGGCATTTGAAAATATATGTGAACCCCTCCGGTTGAGATCTGCATTCAACACGGCCATCATCGGGGTGTTTGGGGGTCATTTCTTTTTATGGATTGAACCTTGTCAACTCTGTCGGGCTGTCGACAGAGGATCGGGTTTTGTAGGCTTTGTACCCTTGAAAGTGAATTATTTTGATTTTAGGCATTGAAGGCCTAATATGAATGTATTAAAATAAATATTCTGGTCGCCACGGCCACATATTTATTTGTTGGTTCGAACTTTGTCGACTCCTATTAATCCGTATAGGAGGATCGGGTTCGAGCCTGAATTCACTTGTCAACCCGCGCAGCATCCCTAGACGTCACGTGTGTACCAATAACACGCTCGCCGGGGCCCATGCGGGTTTTATAATTATTTTTACCCCTTTTAGTGTACCTATGTGTATACAATTTATAGTGCACGTGCATGGGTACTTTGAAATAATTGTAGACGCCTTCTGTCTGCTTGTGCGAAGGTTGCAGATCCGGTGGCGTGGCATAGCAGCTTCTGAATAGAATTATTCGCTGCTTCGTACAGGTAGACTGTCGTGCACTATTTGTTGATTTTAGTATGCGGGTCATAGTGCACTAACTAATCTCCTGCCTTGCATTGCAAATGCTTGTAGATGAATCATTGTATGCATGATAGACCTTCTATAGTCACTTGTGGGCACACTATAATTTCTTCTAACATCTACGATCTTTCGTCAGTGTTTGTACATAGATGTAGTAAGAGCTATCATTGACTTCGTGTTGATATTGGCCGTATGTTGCATTATATGTTTACAAGAAAATACATATCATGCGTCTGATAGTATTTCCCTCATGAATCCCTTTGAATCATGCTTGCAAGTAGATCACATATCCTTCATCTTTATTGATGATTGTTTGCAACCAAATGATTATTGAATTCTTGCTCACCATGAGTTCCACATCCACTCATTCTCATTGATTCTCAATATGTGTTACAATATGCGTAGGGGCTTAATGTTCAACATTTGTTTGATATCCACATTCCATTGAATATGAAGACTTGTTATGCCCATTACGCATCAAACCCTTCTAGTATCATTTGATTCCATGAGTTTTTATCATCATTTGATTAGTGGATGATATCCTTTCCACTTCTTTCTTGCATTGGGTTATAAGGTGCTACATTCATTGAATGTGAATTTTTGTTGTCCATGAGGCTCTACTATTATATCCACTGTGTACCTCTTGCATTTAATTAAGAATTGCTATAACTTCACTTTGAGATATTAAGCTCCTTCATGCTTGGTTCCAACTCTACACTGTCAAGAGATTGGTTCTATGGTTTGTTCATTCAAGTTCTAGTTGTGATTTGAGTTTCCTATAGTTCAAGGCTGATTTCAAGTTTATTCATGTCTTTGCTCATATCTATTGATTTTCAAATCAAGTGTGAGTTCAAGATCAAATCAAGTTTCAGTATAGTCCTTTGCAGTTCATCAAGTCCCTTGCTTCATTTTCAAATTCAAATCCTTGTCCTTTGAGTTCAACCATGTCCAAGCCTTGTTCACAAATCATCCGTTTGAATTCAAGTATCAAACTCAAGTTCAATGTCTTTGTTCAATCTGGTTCACTTGATGTATAGATCAAGCTCAAATTTGAGTCCAAGTTCACATTTAAGTCCTCTTGTACCAAGTTCATTGTATTTGAGCTCCAATTTGAGTTCGTGCTATTATTCTTTTCAAGTTCAAGTGCAGTTCAGTTTGAGTCCAACTCAAGTCTTCTGTTGTTCTTCTACTTTGAGTTCAAGTTTGATTTTGAGTTCACTTTGAACCTTCTTGCACATTTTTTTTATTTGGTTTCAGATGTTTGATAAGTCATTTAGATCTTGTCCAAAGTCCAAGTATAAATCCTTCGTTGTTCTTCTGAGTTCAATTCAGTCCATGCTCCAAATTGTTTAAGTCATTGGATTTTCAATCCAAATTTCGGCAGCCTCCCGGCGTCTCCCCTGTTTAGGGGAAAACTACGGAAAAACTGGGCCTTTCCCACCACGCTAAGAAAAGCGTGCATGGTAGATGCCCTCTTTCGAGGACACCGCGGCCGTGTAATTTTTTGATCCCCCACCACGCTAAGAAAAGCGTGCATGGGTATTTTTTGTTTGTAAAAAAGTATTTTTTTATTTTTGAAAGTATTTTGCAAGAACAGTTATTTCCCCGCAAGCGGGTACTTAAGGGTATCCCCGCTTCGTCGCGCGCATCGCACCGGGATCCCTTCCCACCACGCTAAGAAAAGCGTGCATAGGCGGGGTTTCCAAGGCGATACGAACTTCGAAGAAGGAATTTGGTGATTACCCGCTTCATCGCAAGCGTCGGGACGCACTCCCTCCCACCACGCTAAGAAAAGCATGCATGGGTGGTCGTTTTGTCTCGACGCATGCGTTGAAACAGGGTTCTCGGAGTTTTAGGGTTAGAGAGTTATACCTTCGCTTTCGTCGGTGCAGATCGAAGATTGAGGGAGAGAAGTGTTTCCTTCACTTTATTAATTATAACACAAAATTATAATTACCCTTAATTAATTATGACTTATTATAATTAATTATAAATAACCTTAATTAATTATAAATAATTAGTATTAATTAATTTTAATAATAATAATTAATTAAAATTAACTCTAATTAAGATTAATCATAATTAATTAAAATTAATTACGATTAATTACTTAAAATTAATCATAATTAATTCTAATAATTATAATTAAATAAATAATTATAGTTAATTATAATTAATTAAAATAATCTTTAATTAAAATTAATTAATTAGTATTATCTATAATTAATTATAATAATTATAATTAATCAAAATAATCATAATTAATATAATTAATATAAATTCTAATTAAAATTAATAGTCATTAATTTTAATTAAAAGCTTTAATATCTCTCCCCCTCCTCTCTCGGCGGCATCACTGGATTTGGCCGAAGCAGAACGCGTGAGAGGGAGAAAGTTACCTTCACAGAGCGAGCTCCCGTGGTAACTTCCGATCAAAATGAGTGACTTCCGACCCGAACAGGAAGGGAGAGTCGTCAAATGAGCGAAGTCGAGCGGCGACCGAGGAGATGGAGAGGGGCTCGGGTTCGGATCGGCGTCGGGCAGAGGAGATCGGAGCTGGGTCGTGATCTGGACGTCGAGAGGAGCTCGGCGGGTTCGGCCAGGTATGAGGAAGACTCTCTCTTCTCTCTCTCTCTCTCTCTCTCTCTCTCTCTCTCTCTCTCTCTCTCTCTCTCTCTCTCTCTCTCTCTCACGGCTTGGGATCGGCACAGAGAAAAGGGCGGCACAGTGGAGTTCGGTCGTGAGGTTGGAGTCGGAGAGGTATTGGGAGAGAGCAGCGAGAGCTCGGGCAGTGGAGTTAGGTATTTCTGTGACTTTGGAGTCGGCGCTCTGAGGAGGTCGGGAGAGGAGAAGAATCAGGAAGAGGAGAAGTAGCGATCGTGGGAGAGCGACGGGGTTGAGGAGGTCGGAGAGAGCGAATGGAAGAAGTGTCGTGGGTTCGGCTTAGTTTTATAGAGGCGAACGGGGTGCGATCGAGGCTGCGGGATTTGGGCAGAAATCGCGGAGAAACGACTTTGAGCGGCGCCGACTCAGCGTAACCTCGGCAGGATTCGCGGGAAATTTTCAGCGGAGTTCGTGGATCCGACGGGATACGAGGTATATTTTTTGGTCGTTGATTTCATCTTCTTTTGGGTGTTATACGAAGGTTAACACATTAACATAAAATTCCAAATATATATAGCAATGACATATCACATAAGAACTCATAAGTCATCAGCACTATCATCACTAAGGGGGTCTTCATTTGAATTATCATTATGATGAACTGCTCTCTCCCCTTCCTCCTCTCCTATAGAGTCCAATGTCTCCCAATCAGCTCCTTCAATATCAGTTATCTTCCTCTTCCCTAAATATTTTTGAACAATATCAAAATGTCTCCCAAACACAACCTAAGAGTTTTAAGACGTAGTTGTCAAGACCTACAAAGTAAATCTTAAACCGTATCAAAAAAGTTTTTGTATTATAGAAGATCATAACATTCTTTGTGCATAACTTACATTCATATTACATGAAGTACACCTCCTCTCCGACTAAAATTTTTGGCATAAATTTATACACGTATCTATTGAGCATCTTATACTAGGTTAGAGTTTTTTTTTTTAATTTTAAGAGGCGGGGCGGACGACGCTTCTAAAACCTAAGGCAAGGTGCGCCTCTCATTGCTAAAGTAAACAAAATTTCTTTTTTGCTAATTCCTCCAACACAAACTCAGACCAAAAAGGAAAGAAGAAGGCTCACATGATAACAATGAATCTATGACATCGGACAATTAGAGAAATTTTGCTATGCTTGCCTTCCTATTGCAATGTCAACTGTGGTTGACTGAGAAAATCCAGGCCATCCAGAAAGTCATACCAAAGGAAACATAGTCGATATTCCGGCTATATTCTAAATCATCATCAACATCATCGCCCTCTCAGTTTTTTACTCAAAGAAGAAATAATCACAACACACTACAAGTTATATTTGTGGTACAAATCTTTGCAACTTTCATATATTTAAGCCTTCTTACTTTTATTGCATGATGAAAATGAGACTACTGATAGCAATGCAATTTCATTTTCCTTTTCATGGCAACAAATTGTGAAATGTATCAATATACATAAAAATTAGAATCGAGACAAACAATTGAACTTATAAAGTAATCAATAAGAAGATTCTGCATCATTTAGTTTGCAAGCAAGAAACTGACCACTTTTTTCATTACATATATAGATAGATAGAAACATAGAGAGAGTGAGAGAGTGTATTATTTTCAAAAATGCATTAGGGCTCATCTGATACAGCATTAAACATAGAACTTGATAACAATTACAAACTACTTCCCTCTGATATGAATTGAATTTATAGAATACCTTCAAATAAATTGCAACGAAAATATTAGGATCCAACAACAGTTCCTTGTTACCAGCAAAAACATAAATCCTTGTTCTCAAATATAAAACTCTCCAGGGCATCAACAAACACACACACACACACAAAACCGAATTGCCTTGAAGACAACATAAAGATAGCACCCCAGCACCCCTGTCACTGTCAACAAATGTAATAGGGATCTTCAGAGAGGGAGCATGTCATTGTCAACAAAAGCATTAGGCATCTTCTGACATTGCATTGAACATACAAAACTTCAGAACTATCCCAAATCACTTCCCCTTGAAAAGAAGTGCATTTATAGAATACATTCATAGGAATTATAAAGAAAACAAGAGGATCAACAGTTCCTTGTTACCAACAAAAATAAGAATCACAATCAGGTCAAGTGAAAGGCACTATATCTCTCTTAATCTCACTATATATTTAAAATCTATAGTAATTTAACTTCTCTATACCTATTTCTCTCCCTCCCATCTCCAAATGCTGTCTTTTTTTTTTTCCTTATGCAACTCCAATCAATACAAGAGAAAGAGATAGGATATGTAATACAATCAACCGAGTAACAGACTTTATAAGCAGCCTAATAGTACATGATCCATGATGTTTTAAGTTTTTCATTTCTCAATGTTTTAACTGCTCTGCTCTCCCAAAGTTATCCTGCTTCAAGGTTAGCATAGAATAAGAAATACCCTTTCTCAGGGGGTCATTATTGTAAGGAGTCTAAAAAAATAATATATGATGCAAAGATTTTATAGATGTATAAGTTAATCAAACAAAGAGATAGTAGTAGTAAGAATGTTTTGGTATACCGCTGATCTTGAAAATATCATCTGAATAGGGCTTTTTAATTGTATTTCAAGGCGAAGATGAAGCAACTGATAGGTTTTCCATCTGTGAATGAAAAATACAATCCTCCATCCGTGCAATTTAAATTTCCCATTCAAATGGAAAGATTGTGAGAAATTTTTCATAGAATTGAAACGGAGGCTCGTAAATTTGTAAGGTAATGCATAAGGAAAGGAAGTGTGCTTAGATTTCCAGTAGGAAAAGCTGAGCATTTATATATAAACGTCTGACAAAAAGAGAAGAGAGAGAGAGTACAATATGGCTGCTGAATTCCATCACTAATGGATAAATAATCAGCTTTCTAAAAGCCCTCCAAACTGAAGCATAAATAGGGATAGTCATAACATCGGTTGCTTGAGAATTTTCAAGCCATCCTTGATGTTCGCCATAGCAAAAACAGCATAAGGAAACCTAGGTTGCTGAAGATCAGTCACCAGTTGGCAATCAACAGCTCAGTTCTACCAACAGATATCTTGATGATTACATTTTTGATAAAAATACAAGTAACAAGCAAGTTTTGACTTTTGAAAATAACTAGCAGCCATTAATTGTAAAAATATGCCTCATCATTAGGAAATTTCTTATGCACATAATCTAATATGCATGTGTTAATATATAGATACAGAGAGTTGAATTAGAGAGAGGGAAGGGGGGGGGGGGGGGGGGGATTGATTCAGATCCTCTTGAATTACCAAGGTTGTTGCATGGTGCTTTTCTTTGGAGGATATTCAGGTCAACTAGAGAAAACTCACACACACATCATATAAACAAGACAACTCCTGAACTCCATGATAAAAAAGAAAAAAAAGCTTTTGATTACTATTAAAATTAAACTTCATGTATTCAATTTTAGTCTACTCAAACAAAAAACTTTAAACACTTAGGCTAACCTCCATAATTAAATCTTTCACCAACTCCCTCACTAATCCTATCAATAAAAAAGAATATCATCAGCAAGAATCATACACGAATGTACATTCCCTTGCAAATGTCTAGAAAGAACATACATGACTAAAGAAAAATATATATGGGCATAACATTGATCCTGGATGTAATCCAACTAAAACAGAAAAATACTTGATCAAACCACTTGTGTTTAAGCACAAATTAAAACTCTTGTATGCATATCCTTAATGACTAAAATATAAGCATTACAAACTATTTTCTTTTCTAGAACTCTCCAGAGCACTTCTCTTGAAAGTTTATAATATGCTTACTCTAAATAAATAAATATCATATGCAGCTCCCATTTACTCTATCTAAGCTTCTCCATCAAACCTCTCAACAAATATATATCTTCAATAGTGAAACTACCCATCATGACTTCAAGCTAATTTTGAGAAACATTAAAATCAAATTATAAATTATGCTATATTATTCTCTTGTACAATTTTTCTACTAGAAAGATTCTTTAAGAAGCATTAAAAAAGCAGTCCCAAACGAAGCCTTAATAAGCTTCAACCATATTTTATTAAAGTGCAGCTGCCGCAATTCCAAGGCTTGGAGAATTGCCAGCTCGCAAGAACATAGACCACAACTTGGATTCCAGTCACGGACAAAAAAAATTTTTGGGACTTTTGTCCCAGCCAACAAATCAAGGTAAGCTGCATAAGAACAAGATTGATTTGCTAAGACTTCATAAAAGTTGACAACAAGCTTCCACTCTGATCAGCTAGAGCCATAAAAACCTAAAATCGTGACATCTGCACAAGTAGCCCAATGATGCTTATGTCTAGCTATGGCATTACAGCAAGGGCGAGGGAAACCGATTTGATAAACAAACTAGAAATATCACCTAAAAATCTTTTACCTTTATGCGGCACCTTCAAAACCAGAAAGCATCGGGAAATTCTTGATGAAAAAGAACAATGTGGCATTAGAAATTCTATAATTGTTGGGCACCCTTTCCATTCATGAAATGATAACACGCATCCACCTTTGCAGAGTAAATCTCGTAACCATTACAAGGAGCATAATAACATCAAAAATATTGCCCTATTCTCCTTATCCCCGTAATATCACATATATAAAGTGATCTGACAGATGGTAGCACAAATAAAGGGAGAAATTTGCATTATTTAATGTTGTTGAAATTTCTCGAACATATTTTTGCTAAATTGATGAAGTAAGGATTATCAAACCAACTTGGAAATCTATTACCACCATAGCCATTTATGTTTAACTCTTTAAGGTTGGTTTGTGGTTGGTTGGAAGCAATCATGAACAGATTTATCCTTCCTTGCACATTCATCACCTTTCTCTTTTCCCAGTAGAGTGCAAAGCTATTGATATGTGGTTTATTCCACAAAATGGAGATCATTGCATCTTCACTATTGACCACATTTTCAAACACATAAATATCTAGACTTCCACGCAAATTCGTCAGGTGTTTCAGCTATCCAATAGTAGAATATAGGCCATTTCTTATTATGGGATAATAAGACAAAAAAAATTATTAAGATAGCATTTTTCAAGTATCACAATGAATAACCAAGTGATCTAAGTTGATGAGTTTTACTGTTGCTTAGAATAGCATATTTATATGAGTTGATTGGAGTATTAGTGCTAGTAACTTGTAAAGGCTACATAATGAGTTATCTGTCATTTCAATTGTCCAAACATGAATAGAGAAGTAATGTAGTTGCTGCAGGTTACCTATCAAATCCATAAAATCAAAGTTGCATTCAACATCAGGGACATGAAATCTCAAAACACGAAAGCATACCAAAAAAAGAATGGCTCCATGCGAAAAATATTTTGCTGAAGCATCTCAGAAAAATTATATGAACTATCTATGTAAAGTGTTCTCCTAGCCTCAAGTAAAAGAACCCAATCAACTTTTGTGTCTCTTACGAAAATATGCCTTTACATCTTTGGGGATGTTCTTCAATTCAACCAAATCTAATGAAGAACATATTTCATATCCAATTATAAATTGAGCTAACTCATACACCATATCATGTAAAATGAAACTGTTGCCATTCGTGAGTTGAAAGAATGACCTAAGCAAATGCTCAAATAATTCAAATGCAATAACTTCCAATGTGTTAACCTGCCGCCGTATAAAACAAAACAAAGAAAAAAAAATTTTTCGTACCTGCCCGCACGTCGTCGCACGTCGATGTCCCTTCTCCCACACGACCTTGTGTCGTTAAAATGAAAAGAAAAGAGGCCGAAGGCCTCGTTCGACTAGATCCTCTGCAAGCTCTCTCTCTCTCGATTTCCCTTTCTCGCTCTCTCCTTCTCTCGTTCGACAAAGCTCCTTCGACGACGACGTTCCTTCCGGAAGGATCGGAAGTTACGACACTTTGATTGGAAGCAACGTTGGAGCTCGCTCGCAGTGAAGTTGCTTCTCCGGCCCCTTCGTGCTGTCCGACTCCGCTCCGACGACGACTTACCCTTTCAGTCGGATCGGAAGTTACGACAGCTTGATCGGAAGCAAGACAGGGGCTCGCCGGCTGTCAGGTGTTTCCCCGCCCCCTTTGTAGCTGTTCGACTTCACTCCCTCGTCCGACGCCGTCCCCATCTGGCCGGACCGAAAGTGACGACCACTTCCATCGGAAGAAAGAAAACGGGAGCCGCTCGGTGTGAAGGAAACTTTCTCCCTTTGCCTCGTTTCTTCGGCTCCTTCAGGGCTATCCGATTTTGCTCATTGGACGGCATTCCCATCCAGTTGGACCGGAAGTTACACCATTTTGATCGGAGGAACGACGGGAGCTCACTGGTGGTAAAGGTAACTTGATCTCTTTCGTGTGCTTCTCGGTCAAATCTCATAAACCCGTCGAATTGAGGGATTTTAAAAAAAAAAAAAAAAATTTATTATTATAATTATTTAATTATAATTATTTTAATTAATTCCAATTAATTAATTAATTATTATTTTTAATTAATTATTATAATTAATTATATTTAATTTTAATTAAAATTATTATAATTAATCTAATTAATTATACTTAATTTTAATTAAAATTAATTTTAATTAATTATAATTTATAAATTAATTATTATTAATTATTATTAATTAATTATAATTTATTAAGATTAATTAATTATAATTAATTATAATTAATTATAGATTAATTATAATTAATAATCTTTAATTAGTTTTAATAAAATTTAATTAATTATACTAATTAATTATAATTAGTTATATATAATTAATTAAAAATAATTTGTTGATTAATTATAATTAATTAATATTAATTATAATTAATTAAAAGAGGACCCTCTTGCCTCGTCTCCTTCTACGAGCCCACACTGCCAGCCCGCCGGGTCTTCAAGGTATAATTTCTAACTTAAACCCCGTCCTCGGCGTTGCAGCGGACCGGGGAACCACCTATACGCGCTCTTGTAGCACGGTAGGAGGGAGCCCGGTGCGAAGCATACGACGAGGCGGGTAAGCTCTATACACGCTCTTGTAGCGTGGTGGGGATGGTTCTCGACCTCGACCTCGACACCGACACCGCCGACGACTGCTACGTAAGGTATAATTTCTAACTCCAATCCCATTCTCGACATTTGCAACGGACCGGGGAACAACCTATACGCGCTCTTGTAGCACGGTAGGAGGGAGCCCGGTGCGATGCATATGACAAGGCGGGAGAGCCCTATACATGCTCTTGTAGCATGGTGGGGAGTCACTGCTGTTCTGGTACGTCACTGCTGTTCTGGTACATCACTGCTGTTCTGGTGCGGATACTGCTGAAGGCCCCATACACGCTCTTGTAGCGTGGTGGGATGAAATTTTGTACGGCCGCGGTGTCTACGGACACCTACCATACACGCTCTAGTAGCGTGGTGGGAAGGCCCAGCTCCCCAATTTTCCCCCAAACGGGGGATATGCCGGGGTGCTGCCGAAATTTTCACTGAAATGCACAAGAAACTTGAACAATATAAAGACCTTCTTGAGCAACAATGTAGAAGACATGTACTTGAACAGAAATGTACGGAACTTGAACCAAATGAGCAGAGGACCTGTACAAGAACAAAGGACTTGTGGACCTAAATCAGAATCAAAATTCAAATGATTTCTAAAGACCAAATTCAAATGAAATAAAATCAAGCTGAAGCCCAATTCAAATCATTTGAACAAGAAATTGTACCTCAAAAGATCCCAGAAAACTTTGAACAAGCACTTGAACTTGTTCTTGGAACTCAAACTGTGCAATATCAGGGGATCCGAATATATAACTCAAACTCGAGTGAACTCAGACTTGAACTCAATTTGAAAATGGGATGAATAAAAGACCATTCAAACTTGTACTCTGAACTCAAGCTGGATCCAAGCTCAACATGAACAATGAAGAATCCAAACTTCTAAGAATAATAAGGAACTCAGTTTCACATTTGATTTGGATATCAAATGAGATGAACAAAACTTGAGCAAAGACATTGAACTTGAGTTTGATACTTGAATTCAAACGGATGATTTGTGAACAAGGCTTGGACATGGTTGAACTCAAAGGACAAGGATTTGAACTTGAAAATGAAGCAAGGGACTTGATGAACTGCAAAGGACTATACTGAAACTTGATTTGATCTTGAACTCACACTTGATTTGAAAATCAATAGATATGAGCAAAGACATGAATAAACTTGAAATCAGCCTTGAACTATAGGAAACTCAAATCACAACTAGAACTTGAATGAACAAACCATAGAACCAATCTCTTGACAGTGTAGAGTTGGAACCAAGCATGAAGGAGCTTAATATCTCAAAGTGAAGTTATAGCAATTCTTAATTAAATGCAAGAGGTACACAGTGGATATAATAGTAGAGCCTCATGGACAACAACAATTCACATTCAATGAATGTAGCACCTTATAACCCAATGCAAGAAAAGAAGTGGAAAAGATATCATCCACTAATCAAATGATGATAAAGACTCATGGAATCAAATGATACTAGAAGGGTTTGATGCGTAATGGGCATAACAAGTCTTCATATTCAATGGAATGTGGATATCAAACAAATGTTGAACATTAAGCCCCTACGCATATTGTAACACATTTTGAGAATCAATGAGAATGAGTGGATGTGGAACTCATGGTGAGCAAGAATTCAATAATCATTTGGTTGCAAACAATCATCAATAAAGATGAAGGATATGTGATCTACTTGCAAGCATGATTCAAAGGGATTCGTGAGGGAAATACTATCAGACGCATGATATGTATTTTCTTGTAAACATATAATGCAACATACGGCCAATATCAACACGAAGTCAATGATAGCTCTTACTACATCTATGTACAAACACTGACGAAAGATCGTAGATGTTAGAAGAAATTATAGTGTGCCCACAAGTGACTATAGAAGGTCTATCATGCATACAATGATTCATCTACAAGCATTTGCAATTCAAGGCAGGAGATTAGTTAGTGCACTATGACCCGCCTACGAAAATCAATAAATAGTGCACGACAGTCTACCTGTACGAAGCAGCGAACAACTTAATTCAGAAGCTGCTACGCCACGCCACCGGATCTGCAACACTGATATAAGCAGACAGAAGGCGTCTATAAATATTCCAAAAATACCCCCCTGCACGTGCACTATAAACTGTATACACATAGGTACACTAAAGGGGTATATAAAAATCACCCGCATGGGCCCCGGCGAGCGTGTTATTGGTACACACGTGACGTCTAGGGATGCTGCGCGGGTTGACAAGTGAATTCTAGTTCGAACCCGATCCTCCTATATGGGTCAATAGGAGTCGACAAGGTTCAAACTCTCAAACAAATATACGGTTGCTACGATCGGTATATTTGTCTTAATACATTCATCTTAGGCCTTTAAGGCTTATAACAAAAAGAATTCACTTTCAAGGGTACAAAACCTATGAAACCCGATCCTCTGTCGACGGCCTGACAGAGTTGACAGGGTTCAATCCACAAAAGAAAAATGACCCCCAAGCACCCCGATGATGGCCGTGTTGAATGCAGATCTCAACCGGAGGGATTCTCAAATATTTCAAATGTCTCCCAAATACCCAAAGTCCACACAAAATCCATAATCCAAAAATCCAAAATCAATCCCAAAATTCCAAATATTTAAAATTGAAATTACTCATCCATACTTAAAGCAAAATCCATCCACCCTCCGCAACCGTTTGCCAGGGTGGACAAATTGAAATTTACTCTAGCTCACAAAGAGCCAAATGCCTAGTCGAAAATATCACTAGGATCCATTCTCAAAACAATCTCCTGCCAGTAAGGACGTGGTACGTGTCCTCTAACCGGCGGTCTGCCGCTAAATGGCACCGCAGGATAAACGGTTACGACGACCCGGGACCCTCTGAACCGAGTGGTTTCGCCGCCAAATGGCACCACAGATACCGGTTATGGCCAGAGCCAATACGTTCCTTATTGGCATCAAATCCTTGAGATATGAATCAATAGGATATGATCGATAGGGCACAAAGCCCTCTGTTAGCTAAGGTGGATTCAAATTTGTCCTCTTAGACAAACATCCAACCCCGGTCTACAAGGTTCCCTTGGACGAAGCAACCTATGGCTGCCGACAAGGATCCTTCTGTCAGGTTGGGTCGACTACCTCCTCTGACTAAGTAGACCAGGGACCACGATGGCCCGGGATGACGGAACCATGGGATCTTGATCGGGCCCATCATCCATTCCCCCACCATCCGCTTTAAGTGCACGATGGTGAAATTTCTATTTTAAATATCAAATCTTCCAAAATCTCCAAATTCTCAATTATTTCCAAAATTTTTCAAACATTTCAAAATACCCAAATCCAAATCAATTCTCAAATCCAGACCTATTGCTGCTACTATATGCCAGATACACGTATGTTCTACGTATCTGATTGACGACTAGCCTTAATCGAAAGTTCTCTCTCGTGATCGGGAGGGGTAATTAACTATAGGGGCTTGCGCCTATAGGAAACCAGAACTCAGATCATAAAGTCCTCACAAAATGAGGGCGAAATCTCTGGGTAGTGTCTTATCTACAAACCCATCTGCCTTCCAAAATTTACCTCGGAACTTATTTCGTTAAAACTCCCTCGCCGAATAAGAAAAGCGAGCGGAGGCCGAGGCCGAATTTTCGGAGCCCACAGATTTCTGGCGACTCCGCTGGGGATTGGTTTCTCTTTCCATCTCTGGCTAGTCACTTATACGCTATAGTAGCAGCTAATCTATACTAAGTTCTATACGGTGAACATTAGGATGTGACATTTGATTCTTATGTCCAAAGATCCATCATTGAAAGGTCCCGAAAATGAATCTTTTAAATAAGATCAATGGAAATTTGTTTAGCAGGGTTTCTAATTCCATGCTAACTCTTCTGCTATTAGTTCTGCGTTATTTCCTTGTTATGAAAGCGTGGGGTGATGTATCAATTTTGATTACTAACCACTGCCTTTCATTTTTCTTATAGAATGGAAATGCATGACACACCAATGACCGTCCAACTGGGACGAGGGGCCAGAATTCAACTGGCGAATGCTGTCATTGAAACTGGAAATACTGGAGCCACCATCCACTTTGGTGGGCTCAAATTCTCAGCAGCTACTGCAAAGGCTGCAGCCGTTCCTGTGTGCGGCGTAAACTCTGAAGAACTTTCTGGAAGATCCTATTCTACAAGGACTGCTGCTAGAGGTACTGCTCAAGGAAGAACTTCGGTCTTTGAAAGACTATCCCAACCTCAGACCCTTACTGCAAAGAGGGTTGTCACTGGAAGAAAGATCTCTGTGGTGACTGCAAACACCACTACCCTGCCCAGAGAGACTGTTGCACCTGGGAGGTATGATAATGAAGCTTCTTCATCTGGAGGAAGGCTTACTAGAAGGCAAAGGAGGAAGAGAAATGCAGAGCTGCGAGCTCAGCAGTTACCTGTACCAGTCAATCCCTCCAATCTGCCAGCACCAGAATCAAAGATCAATATCCCCACTCAGAATAAGTTCGCCAATCTAAAGTGGATAAAAAGAAATAGCTCTTCTGGTGAGCTCAAGAAATCTTTTTGGGAGCGTCGACCTGAAGTTCCAGCCCCTCAGAAGATAAGAGAGCCCGAACGTCTGTCTGCCCGGGTACACCGTGTACTGAAGACAGTCAAGGAGAA
Source organism: Dendrobium huoshanense (assembly GCA_016618105.1). Taxonomy (NCBI): domain Eukaryota; kingdom Viridiplantae; phylum Streptophyta; class Magnoliopsida; order Asparagales; family Orchidaceae; genus Dendrobium; species Dendrobium huoshanense. The sequence continues at coordinate 44,323,167 of CM028358.1, read as the reverse complement.
GGGCTTAATGAAAAAGAAGTTCCAGAGGCCACTGATTGTTGAGGCCCGAAGAACTCCTCCAAGAGAGAGGCTATCGTCTGTTGTGATAGCTAAACAAAGAAATTACCAACGCCAAGTTCCGCGGGAAGCACATCGGGGCGTGACACTTGGACCACATGTCCAAGAATCCGTCGCCGAAAGGGCCCAGCGGAAAGGCAAACAAGTTTGGAGGCCGAAGCCTCGAAAGGAAAAGATTTTTGAAGAAAAAGATAGACCAGGCGTGACATCCGGAGCTGTCTCCCGGAGATCCGCCCCTGCCAACAAAACTCATCAGAAATGGGTCCAAAGGAAGGCCCATAATGACGACAATTATAATGACAGTCGACATCCTGGAGAGTCTTCCAGGAGATCCCGTCATTCTCCTACTTCAACCAAAGAGGAAGTTTATTTCGATCGTAGCCCGCAGATCGAAGAAGTAATCATTCCAAGTCAAGAGCCTGAAATTCAGTGGCGACGCCGCTCAGAAATTCAGGTGCAAAAAGATGAAGAAGAATATGACGATGATGATACTATGGAGATCGAAATGGTTCGTATGGTCAGCCACATTGATGTTGAAGATGATGATGGTGATGAAGAAGACCAACAATCACAGCCGCGCGTACGTGTTTATCGACGTCGCCACAGGGCTAGATCCATTGCTAGCCAAAGTGCTCGCTCCTCAGAAGAAGGAGATGAGGAAGAAGAAGAGGTTGGAGAAAACCCCTTCGCTGACGAAGACATCACACTCGCTGAAATGAGAAATCAAATGAGGCGACAAATGCGGAAGAAAGATAAAGAAATCTCTCAGTTGAATGATAAAATGACTGAGATGATGACTCAGATGACGGCCATGATGGAGATGATGCAGAAGACCACTTCTATGGGCCCTGCACCGGCTCAACCCATCAACCAATCTGCTAATCCTCAAAACCCTCAAGCGCCTCAAGCCTCAGGAGTGAAAGGTGTACTTGAAGGTGGCAAAGAAACTAATGATCCAACCCGCCAGCGTACTCCACAAAATGTGGCGAGTGCCTCTGAGCCTGTAACTGCAGCACAGCTTGATGGCTTAATTAGCGAAAAGATTAAGGCCATTATAGCGGCTGAACATGCAGAGAAGTTGGTAGGAAAAGGTCGCCCGTACCCAGCAGAGTACGATCAGGTGCCATATCCAAAGGGATATTCTGTGCCGAAGTTCAATATCTTCGATGGAAATAAAAATCCCAGACAGCATCTGGCCCAGTTCAAAGCAACCTGTGGGAACACAGGGGGTAATGATGCTCTGCTATTCAGGCAATTCGTAAGCAGCTTGAGTGGAACTGCTTTCGAATGGTATGCCGAGCTGCCAAATGATTCTCTGAAGACCTTCGCAGAATTAGAGGCCTTATTCGTGAAGAGATTTGCCAGTGCAATAGAGAAGACTACCATTGCTGATCTTGCCCTTGATAAAAGGAGGAAAGATGAATCAGTAACGAGGTACATAACACGCTGGCGCAATCTCAGTATGAAGTGCGAACAGCAGCTGGAAGAAGAACATGCAGTTCAACTGTTGATGGGGAACATTGATGATAAAATGCAACCCTTCTTATGCATGGCTTCTATTACTACCTTTCAAGATCTGTTGGATAGGGTGGCTAAGTTTGAAAAGTTGAACCTGTCAAAGTCAGAAAGCCTCCCTGACAAACCTAAAAAGGCTAAGGCGCCTGATGCTAGGAGAAATGATGTCTACTCTGCATTCTCTCCCAGACCTGATAAAGGTAAAAAGGTAGTATATAATGTGGATAAAGGAAAGCAGCCGATGCAATATGAAGAAAAATCAAAGCAAGCTTACAATCCAAACCCTCAACCAAAGTTGGTTCTTGGAGGAAATGACAAACCTCGAGTCTTTCCTGGTGGAGGAGAGCGCCAGAGGCAACCCACGGGAACTGGTGATAGAACGTTCCCTTCCCTCAAGGAGAAAATGAATAAAGAATATTCATTTAAAAGGGAGAGTGTCGCTAAACTATTTCGACAAGCACTCAAGAACGGTCTAGAATTGCCAGAATGCAAAAGACCTGAAGAGTCCAAACACAGTGGCGACCCAAATTACTGCCCATATCATCGGGTAGTTAGCCATCCAATTGAAGATTGTTATGTCTTCAAAGATTGGTTAGAAAAGATGTACAAGAGGGGAGAACTTACATTATCAGATAATGTGTTGGTTCGTCCCAGAAAAGAATCCACCAGGGTAGTCACGTCCTCTTCCGTACTCCCGCTTAAAGAAAAAATGAAAAAATCTATCCAAGAGGAACAATGGGAGACTGTGATCTCCAAGAAGACATCAAAAATGCTGAAACAGTTAGAAGGAGTTCCTGGTGTCAAGTGGAAGTCCCCTACTGAGCCAGTACTGAATTTAAAATGGTTGCCTATGTCACAAGCATCCACTTCTAAACAGCAACCTGGCCAAGCTAGCTCATCCAAATCTGATAAAGCAAAGCCAAAGTCTTCTAGGAAGAAAGCCAAGTTGAAGAAGCCTGTGGTAAAGAAGACTGCAACTTAAAAGGCTATTGATAGTTTGGGTGAATATTACCAGACTGTCAGGAGGCCTATTAAGCTCAGTGATTTTATGAAAGAGCTTAAAATAGATGAAAAGGAGGAAGAAGCTGATGATGAATCTCTTCCTACGGAGATATGTCGAGTCATCTCAACGACTTTAAAAACATCAGAAAGGGAGAAATACGTTAAAGAAGCGGCCCCTGAATTCTGTCTAATGGTATCATCAATGGAATTCAGTTATGAAGATCTATGTTTTCCAGATGATGAAGATTCAGATCCAAGCATAGAATCACAAATGAAACAAGTGAAGTTGGGAGACGATTCCGAGTCTACAGATGAATCCCCAGACACAACAATGGCTGACTCTGAAGAGAATGCTTCATCAAACAAGTCTGAATCAGATGAGGTGGCCCAGGTGCAGTTGAGGAGTGGCAAAGTACTGCCGCCTCCACCAAAGAAGGGAATTCCTAACAAAGATAAAGGAAAAGAGATAATTATCAATGAAGATATTATCCTAAATGACTCCAAGAAGAAAGAGACTTCATCTAAGGGGATAGATTACAATATCTTATCCCACTTGAGGAAGATCCCAGCACAACTCAGCATATATGATGCCCTCTTGATGTCTAAAGACCTTCGAGAAACTTTGATCCAAGCTCTTAAGGACCCCGAAAGATATGAAGCATATTTTGCTGAGCGCAATTTAACGGAAGTCTTGCAAGCTCGAAGTGAGCCCCTCATCACCTTTGCTGAGGATGATATGCTGCTTGGAACGGCAGATCACAACCGCCCTTTGTATGTTACAGCAGAGAGTGACGGTATGATGATTAGTCTGATTCTGATTGATCCCGGATCTTCCGTAAATCTTATGAGCCTTAAAGCACTGAGATCAATGTGCCTCGACGTAGAGCATCTTGAGCAAGACAAGTTGATGGTGCATGGTTTTAACGAGAAAGGGCAGAAAACCCTTTGTTCGTTTATGCTTCCTCTCGTATTTGGGGAACTCCATACAGAAGCCAAATTTCATGTAATTGATGCGGACACTTCGTTCAAGGCGTTATTAGGTCGCCCCTGGTTGCACGAATACGGCGTTGTCCCTTCAACATTACACCAGTGCATGAAATATCTCAGAGAAGGAGAAGAATTAAGGATCTCTGGCGATATTCAGCCCTTTGCAGTACATGAAGTAACAGTTTATGAAGATGCTAAGTACTTCATGCCAAAGAAGCAAAAGTCGTCAAGTTCTCTTGAGGCTAGGGCATCAAATTCTAAGGCTGCAAAGAAATCCAAGTAAGAAGATGAGAAGAAGCGTGTGGGGAGAAAGAAGGCAGCGCCGACTCTTCCAAAATCACAAATCATTCCTAAAGAAAAGAAACATGTACCTCATCTTGGGAGTGACACGGATGAAGATGATGTTACTCCTGCCAAATCTCGAAAAGTATGCCAGTCCACGGATGAATGGAGTAGGCAGATTGAATTTTCAAATGATGATTATGACTACGACTCAATCTATATGAATTCAGTGCAGAGTGTGTTCTCCAGAAGAATAGACAGTCTGTTAATTTCAGACAGCGTACTCGTAGTCACACGTGTTCCCTTGCAACATTTCAAGGAAATCATTTCGCGTGAGGTTCATAAAATTGAAGAACTCTCCACTCTTTATCTGCCTCCCCGTAAAAATGGGACTGTGCCAAAGAATGTGTTATATTCCACGGGAGTTCATGAAGAGGAGAATCATGACTGGGATTGCATGCTCATCGACTCCGAGGAATTATTTCCTACGAGGCTACCCAAATTCAGTACCAAAAATATTCAAAGAATGCTACGAAAGCAAATCAATATTCCTACTACCAAACGACAGCTCCGTACAAGTTTGGGCCTCTGGTATGGGAGGAGTCCGCGTCCGTTACGGCAGAAGGATACAGACGCATATAAAGGTATTGGATTCATCAAAAGAAAATTCCTCCGGAAGGAGATTTGTCGGGCGATCACATGTGGAGAAATCAAATCCGATGATGATGGTGTTGAAGAAACATACGAAACCAATGCTTATGATGATAAACCCGTAGAAGCTGAGCCTGCACCAGAAGAACTGGAAGATGGTGGACAAGCTGCTATGATGGACGAGCTCAAAGAAGTCAATTTGGGAACTGAGGAAGATCCTCGCCCAACCTTCATTAGCTCTCTTCTACCAGAAGATCAAATAGAAGAAATAAAAGAGCTACTATGTGAATTCAGGGACTGTTTTGCTTGGACATATGCTGAGATGCCTGGCTTATCCCCTGATGTGGCAGTTCACAGATTAGCAATCAAGCCTGATGCAGTACCTGTCAAGCAAGCTCCAAGGAGAATGAGATTGGAGATTGAAGAGCAGGTGATTGCAGAAACAAAGAAGCTCATAGAAGCAGGCTTCATTCGAGAAGAAAAATATGCCGACTGGATTGCCAATATCGTCCCTGTAAAGAAGAAGAATGGCCAGATTCGTATCTGCATCGACTTCAGGGACCTCAATAAGGCATGCCCGAAAGATGACTTTCCGCTCCCAGTATCAGAGCTTCTAGTTGACAATACATCCAATTACGATATGTTCTCCTTTATGGACGGATCGTCAGGCTACAATCAGATTAAAATGGCGCATGAAGATGAAAGACATACATCATTCAGAACGCCTATAGGCATATTCTGCTACACAGTTATGCCATTCGGCCTGAAGAACGCTGGTGCCACCTACCAGCGGGCGATGACTCGTATATTTGATGATTTGATTCATCAGAAGGTCGAATGCTATGTAGATGACTTGGTCATTAAAAGCATATGCCGAAAAGACCACATTGATGATTTGAGAATTGTGTTCGAAAGGATCAGAAAGTATGATCTGAAGATGAACCCTCTCAAGTGTGCATTTGGGGTATCCTCAGGGAAATTCCTAGGGTACGTTGTTCGACATCGAGGCATCGAAGTCGACCCCAACAAGATCAAGGCGATCGTGGAGATGCCACCTCCAAAGAACCTTCGGCAACTCCGCTCCTTACAAGGACAACTGGCTTTCATTCGGAGATTTATATCAAATCTATCGGGTAGGTGCCAGCCATTTTCAAAGCTAATGAAGAAAGATGTCCGTTTCAAATGGGACGCAGAGTGCCAAGAAGCATTTGACAGCATCAAAAGATATCTGTTGAATCCTCCTATTCTCGCGGCGCCAATCCCGGGGAAGCCTCTTATACTGTATACGGCAGCACTAGAAGAGTCCCTCGGAGCATTATTGGCCCAGCATAATGAAGAAGACAAGGAGAATGCACTCTACTATATCAGTCGGAAATTGATAGGAGCAGAAATCCGCTACTCTGCAATCGAGAAGCATTGCTTGGCCCTGATCTTCGCAGTTCAGAAGCTCCGCCATTATATGTTGTCTCACAAAATCACCTTGATATCAAAGATCGATCCGTTGAAGTTCTTGATGACAAGACCAGCGTTGACAGGTCGTTTGGCAAGGTGGGCAGTGATACTCCTTCAGTTTGATATCACATATGTCCCTCAAAAGGCAGTGAAAGGGCAAGTGTTGGCAGATTTTCTCGCTGCACATCCTATCCCTGCAGATTCTCCGCTCAACGACGATCTACCTGACGAGCAGATCATGAATGTTGAAAAAGAGGAGATGCTACGAGTATGGGAAATGTACTTTGACGGAGCATCGTCAATCAAGCGTGCTCGGCCTCCAAATCTCGAAAAGGCTCAAGCCGGAATTGGAATCATTTTCGTAGCACCCGAGGGAGGCATAATGAGATTTTCGTTCAGTTTGACTGAACCTCGGACCAATAATGAAGCTGAATATGAAGCCCTAATAGCAGGATTGGAGATTGCAATCGATGTCCGAATTCAAAATCTCCAAATCTTCGGTGATTCTCAACTTGTTGTAAATCAAGTGCTGGGAGTTTACAAAATCACCAAGTTCGAGTTGGCCTGTTATCATCGGCGAGTTCTTGATCTTATGAAGCAAATTCCTGTTGTCAAACTAACTCAAGTTCCCCGAGGTCAAAATGGCAAAGCTGATTCTCTTGCTAAATTGGCTAAAGAAATGGCGAATATGGACGACGAATGGCCTATAATAATTATGGTGCACAATCGAAGGATCTTAGAGCCAGCATTATTACAATTCCCGCAGGCAGAGGGAATACCAAATTCAAGCCAGCAGGATACAACTCCAGTTGATCCTCAACCTCCCCAACCAGTTGATCTCGAAGATCAACTTGAAAAACATCAAGTTCCTAAGAAAAGACGAAAGGTCAGTCAAACTTCAGAATCATGGTGGCATTGTCTAGATGTCGAGGAAGAAGATGACTGGAGACTGCCTTTCATTGATTACTTTAAAGAAAGTAAATTGCCAACAGACAAATCATTAGCTGCTCAAATCAAGAAGAGAGCGCTACGATATGCATTTGTCAACAACACATTGTATCGGCGTGCTTTCGAACAAATGTGGCTAAGATGCTTAGGAACTCGAGAAGCTGATAAAGTTGTGGCAGAAGTTCATGAAGGACTCTGTGGAGCACACCAGTCAGGTCCCAAGATGGCAATCAAAATTAAAAGAATGGGTTACTATTGGCCGACCATGGTCAGAGATTGTATCAATCACGCTAAGAGGTGCCACGAGTGCCAGATTCACGGTGATGTTATACATCAACCGCCTAATCCGCTGCACCCTACAATAGCGTCCTGGCCATTTGAATGTTGGGGTACTGATATTATCGGGCCGATAGATCCGCCGTCATCAGCAGGACACCGCTTCATCTTGGCAGCAACCGACTACTTCTCAAAGTGGGCAGAAGCAGTCCCATTTAAAGAAGTTACGTCTGAGCACGTGATTAACTTCTTCACCCATAATGTCGTCTACAGATTTGGTGTGCCACGTCGCATAATCTCAGACAATGGAACTGCATTTAAAAGTACAAAAATCTACAAGTTCGTTGATCGGCATAAAATCGATTGGCGGTATTCCTCTATATATTATCCAAGAGCAAATGGCTTAGCTGAAGCTTTTAACAAAACGTTGGTGAAATTGCTAAAAAAGATTCTCTCCAAAAACAAAAGAGAGTGGCATACGAAGATGGCAGAAGCGCTATGGGCGTATCGTACAACTTACAAAACGCCAACCAAAGCCACTCCTTACTCTCTAGTATTTGGAGTTGAGGCCGTACTGCCACTAGAAGTTGAACTTCCATCTCTTCGAGTTGCTGTCCAGAATGAGCTGACTCAAGAACAAAATGCTCGTCTAAGAATGGAGGAGCTTGATGCACTCGATGAAATCAGGTTACAAGCTCAACAGAACCTGGAAATCTACCGAGCAAGAATGACAAAGTCCTTTGATCGAATGGTTCGTCCTCGATCATTTCAAGAAGGAGAATTGGTCATGGTGCAGAGAAGGCCAATCATCCCACACAGAAAAATCGGTGGCAAGTTCGTATCCAACTGGGAAGGACCTTTCGTCATCGAGAAAGTATTTCAAGGAGGAGCTTATCAACTCATTGATCTGAATGGTCAGAGGCCCATGCCACCGATCAATGGTCGATATTTGAAGAAATACTACGCATGAAATTTTCCAAGAAAATATTATGCTTAATGTATTAAATTTTCATACATTACTGTCAGCATATGCATTTTGGATTTTGAAATTTTCCTTTGTTATGAGAATACATTTCAAAATCCTCCTGTTATACTGGGGGCATTTTAAATATTTATTCGGGTCGACATCGCGCTGCGTGCCGAGATCCTCGAATAAATATTTAAAATTTCAAGATTTCAATTCTATTTTGCTCTAAAATGTCCCTGCGAGACAGGGGGCATTTTAAATATTTATTCGGGTCGACATCGCGCTGCGTGCCGAGATCCCCGAATAAATATTTAAAATTTCAAGATTCCAATTCTATTTCATTCTAAATTGTCCCTGTGAGATAGGGGGCATTTTAAATATTTATTCGGGTCGACATCGCGCTGCATGCCGAGATCCCCGAATAAATATTTAAAATTATCAATTCAAATGCTACTTTGTGCTAAAGAATACAAAGACTTCTTTTTAAAGCCTATGCATGTGATCTCTCAAAGATCGAGACAACACATTCTCCAACAAAACCAAGACTCAAAGGTCAAGAAAGAGACTTTTGTGGCTACACACTCCTACAAAATTAAGCCAAAGAAGCTTGAAGTCTTTCGACAGTCTGAAGCCTAAGGTTCGAATGGGTGTAAAAGGTCGGATCCAATAAGCCCAAATATGGCCGGATCGCTGGCAGCTCCGTCTACTTAACAAGCCATAAGAACGGCCGTAGTAGCGGAACCCCCACTTCGTCAACCCGTCAGTAGGGACTGTAGGAAGAATGAAGGCCAATTTGACTCGACCAGTTCAAGTGATCGTAGTCTATAAAGTTCTCCAAAATGAATGGAGAATCAAAGTTCTAGTGGAAGATGAGTCTTGAACAACTACTGAATGTTCGTAGGCTCCAAAATCCAAAACCATGGATGATGACTTCAAATCTATCAACTTCTACAAAATCAGCATTGGGAAGCGCAATTCCCATAGCTCAAGTCTGAAGTCTGAATGGGTGTAAAAGGTCGGATCCAACAAGCCTAAATATGGCCGGATCGCTGGCAGCTCCATCTACTCAACAAGCCATAAGAAAGGCCGCAGTAGAGGAACTCCTATCTCAGTAACCAGAGGACGAAGAGCTGTCAAATTCCAGCTCCCCCGATCTGATGAACTCAAGTAACTCAGATTAAAGTCTTCTCAAGTGGTTAAGGATCAAGATACTACCTACATTCGGTACTATCAACTGAATCTAAAACCTGCAAATCCTTCAACAAATCCGTCAAGCACAAAGCAAGGATAGAAGGAATTTTTCTTCAACAAGTCTGTCAAAGTACAAAGCAAATGACAGAAGAAAACTATCCTAAAGTTCACACAAAGCCTTAGGCTGAACTAAGTGGATTCCGTCATCAACAAGTCCGCTATGCACAAAGCTCTGGACCGATGACTTTCGCCATCGACCGAATACAAACCTAAGAGTTTAGGTCACCGGCATCTACCCCTTCACCAAGCCCGCCAAAGCTAGAAGCAAAGGGCAGAAGGAAAACAAATTTTCTGACAAGTCAGCAAAGACAAATCAGACAACCCTTCACCAAGTTCGCAGCACAAAGCACATGACAGAAGGAATCAAAATCTCAGGGCTCTAGCAAAAAGCTGCATAATGGGCACCCTAGATGATATCTACAAATATCCCTAAAGACTGGGGGCATTTTAAATATTTATTTGGATTGACATCGTGCTATATGCCGAGATCCCCAAATAAATATTTAAAATTTCGACAAGATATCAACCATCTATGGATACATCTAGAAGCGTTATGGAGAAAGAAGATTAGTGTGACATCCAAATAAAATCTTGGAGATCCACTAAAAGAGAGTAGTGTGACATCCAAGCAAAATTTTGGAGATCCACCAAATGAAAATTTTAGTGTGACATCCAAACAAGATTTTGGAGATCCACTAAAAGAAAGTTAGTGTGACATCCAAACAATTTTTGGAGATCCACTAAATGAAAATCCTTGTGTGACATCTAGAATAGATATCTAGAGATCCACAGGGTCAATCAGCATGCAACAAACGTGGCCCGCTCCAGACGCCTACCACATTTGTTGGGGGGCATTTGTTAACCTGCCGCCGTATAAAACAAAACAAAGAAAAAAAAATTTTTCGTACCTGCCCGCACGTCGTCGCCGCATTTCGCACGTCGATGTCCCTTCTCCCACACGACCTTGTGTCGTTAAAATGAAAAGAAAAGAGGCCGAAGGCCTCGTTCGACTAGATCCTCTGCAAGCTCTCTCTCTCTCTCGATTTCCCTTTCTCGCTCTCTCCTTCTCTCGTTCGACAAAGCTCCTTCGACGACGTTCCTTCCGGAAGGATCGGAAGTTACGACACTTTGATTGGAAGCAACGTTGGAGCTCGCTCGCAGTGAAGTTGCTTCTCCGGCCCCTTCGTGCTGTCCGACTCCGCTCCGACGACGACTTACCCTTTCAGTCGGATCGGAAGTTACGACAGCTTGATCGGAAGCAAGACAGGGGCTCGCCGGCTGTCAGGTGTTTCCCCGCCCCCTTTGTAGCTGTTCGACTTCACTCCCTCGTCCGACGCCGTCCCCATCTGGCCGGACCGAAAGTGACGACCACTTCCATCGGAAGAAAGAAAACGGGAGCCGCTCGGTGTGAAGGAAACTTTCTCCCTTTGCCTCGTTTCTTCGGCTCCTTCAGGGCTATCCGATTTTGCTCATTGGACGGCATTCCCATCCAGTTGGACCGGAAGTTACACCATTTTGATCGGAGGAACGACGGGAGCTCACTGGTGGTAAAGGTAACTTGATCTCTTTCGTGTGCTTCTCGGCCAAATTTCATAAACCCGTCGAATTGAGGGATTTAAAAAAAAAAAAAAAAATTATTATAATTATTTAATTATAATTATTTTAATTAATTCCAATTAATTAATTAATTATTATTTTTAATTAATTATTATAATTAATTATATTTAATTTTAATTAAAATTATTATAATTAATCTAATTAATTATACTTAATTTTAATTAAAATTAATTTTAATTAATTATAATTTATAAATTAATTATTATTAATTATTATTAATTAATTATAATTTATTAAGATTAATTAATTATAATTAATTATAATTAATTATAGATTAATTATAATTAATAATCTTTAATTAGTTTTAATAAAATTTAATTAATTATACTAATTAATTATAATTAGTTATATATAATTAATTAAAAATAATTTGTTGATTAATTATAATTAATTAATATTAATTATAATTAATTAAAAGAGGACCCTCTTGCCTCGTCTCCTTCTACGAGCCCACACTGCCAGCCCGCCGGGTCTTCAAGGTATAATTTCTAACTTAAACCCCGTCCTCGGCGTTGCAGCGGACCGGGGAACCACCTATACGCGCTCTTGTAGCATGGTAGGAGGGAGCCCGGTGCGAAGCATACGACGAGGCGGGTAAGCTCTATACACGCTCTTGTAGCGTGGTGGGGATGGTTCTCGACCTCGACCTCGACACCGACACCGCCGACGACTGCTACGTAAGGTATAATTTCTAACTCCAATCCCATTCTCGACATTTGCAACGGACCGGGGAACCACCTATACGCGCTCTTGTAGCACGGTAGGAGGGAGCCCGGTGCGATGCATATGACAAGGCGGGAGAGCCCTATACATGCTCTTGTAGCATGGTGGGGAGTCACTGCTGTTCTGGTACGTCACTGCTGTTCTGGTACATCACTGCTGTTCTGGTACGGATACTGCTGAAGGCCCCATACACGCTCTTGTAGCGTGGTGGGATGAAATTTTGTACGGCCGCGGTGTCTACGGACACCTACCATACACGCTCTAGTAGCGTGGTGGGAAGGCCCAGCTCCCCAATTTTCCCCCAAACGGGGGATATGCCGGGGTGCTGCCGAAATTTTCACTGAAATGCACAAGAAACTTGAACAATATAAAGACCTTCTTGAGCAACAATGTAGAAGACATGTACTTGAACAGAAATGTACGGAACTTGAACCAAATGAGCAGAGGACCTGTACAAGAACAAAGGACTTGTGGACCTAAATCAGAATCAAAATTCAAATGATTTCTAAAGACCAAATTCAAATGAAATAAAATCAAGCTGAAGCCCAATTCAAATCATTTGAACAAGAAATTGTACCTCAAAAGATCCCAGAAAACTTTGAACAAGCACTTGAACTTATTCTTGGAACTCAAACTGTGCAATATCAGGGGATCCGAATATAGAACTCAAACTCGAGTGAACTCAGACTTGAACTCAATTTGAAAATGGGATGAATAAAAGACCATTCAAACTTGTACTCTGAACTCAAGCTGGATCCAAGCTCAACATGAACAATGAAGAATCCAAACTTCTAAGAATAATAAGGAACTCAGTTTCACATTTGATTTGGATATCAAATGAGATGAACAAAACTTGAGCAAAGACATTGAACTTGAGTTTGATACTTGAATTCAAACGGATGATTTGTGAACAAGGCTTGGACATGGTTGAACTCAAAGGACAAGGATTTGAACTTGAAAATGAAGCAAGGGACTTGATGAACTGCAAAGGACTATACTGAAACTTGATTTGATCTTGAACTCACACTTGATTTGAAAATCAATAGATATGAGCAAAGACATGAATAAACTTGAAATCAGCCTTGAACTATAGGAAACTCAAATCACAACTAGAACTTGAATGAACAAACCATAGAACCAATCTCTTGACAGTGTAGAGTTGGAACCAAGCATGAAGGAGCTTAATATCTCAAAGTGAAGTTATAGCAATTCTTAATTAAATGCAAGAGGTACACAGTGGATATAATAGTAGAGCCTCATGGACAACAACAATTCACATTCAATGAATGTAGCACCTTATAACCCAATGCAAGAAAAGAAGTGGAAAAGATATCATCCACTAATCAAATGATGATAAAGACTCATGGAATCAAATGATACTAGAAGGGTTTGATGCGTAATGGGCATAACAAGTCTTCATATTCAATGGAATGTGGATATCAAACAAATGTTGAACATTAAGCCCCTACGCATATTGTAACACATATTGAGAATCAATGAGAATGAGTGGATGTGGAACTCATGGTGAGCAAGAATTCAATAATCATTTGGTTGCAAACAATCATCAATAAAGATGAAGGATATGTGATCTACTTGCAAGCATGATTCAAAGGGATTCGTGAGGGAAATACTATCAGACGCATGATATGTATTTTCTTGTAAACATATAATGCAACATACGGCCAATATCAACACGAAGTCAATGATAGCTCTTACTACATCTATGTACAAACACTGACGAAAGATCGTAGATGTTAGAAGAAATTATAGTGTGCCCACAAGTGACTATAGAAGGTCTATCATGCATACAATGATTCATCTACAAGCATTTGCAATTCAAGGCAGGAGATTAGTTAGTGCACTATGACCCGCCTACGAAAATCAATAAATAGTGCACGACAGTCTACCTGTACGAAGCAGCGAACAACTTAATTCAGAAGCTGCTACGCCACGCCACCGGATCTGCAACACTGATATAAGCAGACAGAAGGCGTCTATAAATATTCCAAAAATACCCCCCTGCACGTGCACTATAAACTGTATACACATAGGTACACTAAAGGGGTATATAAAAATCACCCGCATGGGCCCCGGCGAGCGTGTTATTGGTACACACGTGACGTCTAGGGATGCTGCGCGGGTTGACAAGTGAATTCTAGTTCGAACCCGATCCTCCTATATGGGTCAATAGGAGTCGACAAGGTTCGAACTCTCAAACAAATATACGGTTGCTACGATCGGTATATTTGTCTTAATACATTCATCTTAGGCCTTTAAGGCTTATAACAAAAAGAATTCACTTTCAAGGGTACAAAACCTATGAAACCCGATCCTCTGTCGACGGCCTGACAGAGTTGACAGGGTTCAATCCACAAAAGAAAAATGACCCCCAAGCACCCCGATGATGGCCGTGTTGAATGCAGATCTCAACCGGAGGGGTTCTCAAATATTTCAAATGTCTCCCAAATACCCAAAGTCCACACAAAATCCATAATCCAAGAATCCAAAATCAATCCCAAAATTCCAAATATTTAAAATTGAAATTACTCATCCATACTTAAAGCAAAATCCATCCACCCTCCGCAACCGTTTGTCAGGGTGGACAAATTGAAATTTACTCTAGCTCACAAAGAGCCAAATGCCTAGTCGAAAATATCACTAGGATCCATTCTCAAAACAATCTCCTGCCAGTAAGGACGTGGTACGTGTCCTCTAACCGGCGGTCTGCCGCTAAATGGCACCGCAGGATAAACGGTTACGACGACCCGGGGCCCTCTGAACCGAGTGGTTTCGCCGCCAAATGGCACCACAGATACCGGTTATGGCCAGAGCCAATACGTTCCTTATTGGCATCAAATCCTTGAGATATGAATCAATAGGATATGATCGATAGGGCACAAAGCCCTCTGTTAGCTAAGGTGGATTCAAATTTGTCCTCTTAGACAAACATCCAACCCCGGTCTACAAGGTTCCCTTGGACGAAGCAACCCATGGCTGCCGACAAGGATCCTTCTGTCAGGTTGGGTCGACTACCTCCTCTGACTAAGTAGACCAGGGACCACGATGGCCCGGGATGACGGAACCATGGGATCTTGATCGGGCCCATCATCCATTCCCCCACCATCCGCTTTAAGTGCACGATGGTGAAATTTCTATTTTAAATATCAAATCTTCCAAAATCTCCAAATTCTCAATTATTTCCAAAATTTTTCAAACATTTCAAAATACCCAAATCCAAATCAATTCTCAAATCCAGACCTATTGCTGCTACTATATGCCAGATACACGTATGTTCTACGTATCTGATTGACGACTAGCCTTAATCGAAAGTTCTCTCTCGTGATCGGGAGGGGTAATTAACTATAGGGGCTTGCGCCTATAGGAAACCAGAACTCAGATCATAAAGTCCTCACAAAATGAGGGCGAAATCTCTGGGTAGTGTCTTATCTACAAACCCATCTGCCTTCCAAAATTTACCTCGGAACTTATTTCGTTAAAACTCCCTCGCCGAATAAGAAAAGCGAGCGGAGGCCGAGGCCGAATTTTCGGAGCCCACACAATGCCATAGATCAATCGCATCACAACACAGCTATTGCAGCCTTAGATGATGATGTATATAGAGGGTAAAAGAATAGTTGAGGAGCTGAGACTATTGAGTCAAGTCCACTCATGAATCGGCTCAAACTCAAATCATTGATGAGATCACAAGCAAATTTATGGAGTCACAAGTTCAATTTTAAACTAAAACTCCAGCTCAAATATCCTAGAGCTTGAACTCATACGAATTAAGTTGTAAGGGTAAATTGGATGATTTTGAATTCAAAGTCAAGAATGATGAAACTGATATTTTTTTATGAGTACATGAGCTTCAAATGTTAACGGACTAATTTGCTTAATATGTAAGATAGGATTCTTCACTAGTATCCCAATTCTAAAACAATCTTTGAAAGATAGTAATGTTTGAATGCCTTTTGAAAAGTTCATTGTGCACCCGAAGAAATGAAATTATAAATCTCAAGCCCAGACTTGCGTACAGCCGGTTTGGCAGTTCAATGCACCACATTTAGAAGCAGCAAGAAAGCCGTCCCAAAGAAAGCCTTAGTGAGCTTCATATTTTATTACAGTGCAGCTGCCGCAATTCCAGGGCAAGCAGGATTGCCAGTTAGCAGGAAAGCAACTGGAATTCCAGTCACCGACATTTTTTTTTTTTTTTTTTTGTGGAACTTTCGAGCCAACAACCAACAAATCAACTGCATACTCATGGACAAAGTCGAGAAAAAGATTGATTTGCTAAGACTTCATAGAAAAGTTGAGAACAAGTTTCCAATTTGATCTCGCAGCTATAGACATAAAAAAGCTAAAATCATGTGTCTGCACAGGTTGCCTCATGAGGCTTATTTCTCTGCCATTACACCAAGGAAGAGGTTAAAAGAAACAATAAAAAAAAAAGTAGAACATCACTCAAAACTCTTTACATCTAAATTTTTACCTTTATGCGTCACCTTCAAAGCCATAATGTTTCGGGCTGTTCTTGATGAAAAATAAAAATGTGGCAGTCTACTGACAGCAAGAGAGCAATAGAGGCGGGTTGCAGGTATATATATATATATATTATATATATATATATATATATATATATATATATATATATATATATATATATATATATATATATATGCCAGCAACGTGAGATATTCTAGGGTGACACCATTAAGAAGCTAAAGACCTTGTAATGAAGAGTATAAACAATACGTTGTAGCATTCACTGACACCAGAAAGTAAAAAATAGAAGGGCCTATAAATAGAAAATTCTAACAATTTTAGTAACTCTTATGGTAGCTTTTGTTATTATAAAGAATTTGTAGGTATATCTCAATGACTCTTATTAAATAACACTTATCGGTTACCGATAAGAGTTTCTCAATTTAGGAACATTTGAGTGCAGCAATTTAAATTATATATATATATATATCTATATATATATATATATATATATATATATATATATATATATATATATATATACATATATATATATATATATATACATATATATATATATATATATATATAAAAAGATGAAAGCTAATATCAAAACCCTTACCGTACTTTAATTATTCTAACAAGGCATATCAACTATTTTAACCACTTTAAATCCTGAATTAAACAACAAAACCGTCACAAAAACTTAACATAATTTATCATGAATAATTGAATATTACCAAACAATTTTCGGGATTTAACCTCCTCAAAATTTCAAATGTTTGGATTTGGAGGATTTATGAAATCCTGAGTACGACATAAATCTTGCATAACGGGATTTGAAAAGAAAACCACAAAGGAGTCGAAGCGACTCGTGCAATCTCTACACCTTCAAAGAAAGCCAAACAAAAACGATGAAAAAAAGAAGACGAAAAGCAAACCCTATGCACCTCCAATCTATTAGAAGTTCACTTAATATAATTTAAAATGTTAATATTTTAATAAATTAATTAAATAATTAATAATACAAATAATAATTAAATAATTAATGATAATACAATTCTTCAGAGATTAATGATATAATTTAAAATTAAAACTAACTAAATATAATTTAAACAACTAATTAAATTATTAGTAGGATAATTAAACATAAAATGAATAATTAAAACGGGAAGTAGAGAAGCTATATGAAACATACATAACAATGCCATATGCTTAACCGCTATAAATATATATCTACAACTACTCAAAACGAGAATGTCATTGGAATTTCAAAAATAATAATGAATCATACTGTGGGCATTATGAAACATACCAAACCCAAAAGAACTAACTAAATTCAAAAAGTAAAGAAGAAGAATGAAAAACCAAGAATAGGGCTAGGGGTCAGATGACAGGAAAATTACATCAAATAAGGCAAGTAAGGAAGCTTTCTATAAATAGCAATGTATGCATCCCCAGTTTAATGGCAGCTGTCATGTCCTAGTAAGCTGTAGGACATCTAAAGATCACAAAAAATAAGAAGCATAGGGATATCCATGCGTGTATAGTGGCTAATCATTAAATCAACATCATCATGCTGCGTATGGAACTCATAAAGAGGAGAAAGAACCTCAGATAATAGCATTGAGAATAATGCTTCACTCCCCCAAAAATAATGAGCATTGTGAGACACTAACGTTGCCACTAGTATTTAAAAGCCTTTTGATATACCATGCAGATAAAGGCAGACCAAATGAAACAAGGACAATTTTCCATGCCAATATGCCACAATAAACCCTAAACCCTAAACCACAATCTGGTCGAAGTTCAAGTGCTGATGTGACAAACTCTTTCCCATCCTTCGCCATAAACTGCTTACGTGCATCCATAAGTTCTGGTATATCTGCGCACCATGAGGATGCAAATATCACACTAGATATTGCTTCCTTTAGATCAATGGGACAGCTCCTGTAAGTTTTGTAAAATCAATTCTAAAAAGATGAAAAGGGCATAATGCATAGCATGATGTGTTATGCAGGGATATTGCCCCAAGATTCATTTTAGATGTCGAACGTCAAGTTTTAGAGAAGTTTGTAATGAGATGGTTGTGAAATTTGGAGAGCAGTTTGTTACAAGCCTACGGGAGCTGCAAATTAACCAATTCCTATACATGCCTCGACTCCCTCAGAATGTTCCAATTGTTTATATGTTATTGTCGACGTGGGACATCCATTCTGAAAGTTTTGTTATTAAAGGCCGATCGTTAGCTTTCACATCTGATGAAATAGCTTTGATTATTGGCTTACCGAACATAGGTATTAAATTTGAACTAGGAACTGCTACAACGGGTGGAAAAACAACAAATGACATAAGGCATGATATTCTGAAATTGGATGTGTCAACTCCCGTCGAGAATGTTAGGGAACAATTCATTGTATACTTATTGTCCAACATATTCTTCCCAATGGCCAACTTTCGAGTACAATCCACAATATTGGATGTTGCGAAGAATGTTGAGAACTTCGGAACATACAATTAGCCCCAATCCATTAGCGATTTCCTTGTGACTGAATTTAATACAATAGCAAAAAAACGATCAAAAAGTCAATCCCTAGGATATGTTAATGGATTTGTTATGATTATTATAATTGTGAGTAATTCTTACACATATGAAATTGTTTTATTTACTTCGCTATTGTATAAGGTTTTTTAATCATTTGTACAGTGATTTATTTTGTTTATTTTTTGGTATAGATATAATTTTTTGAGCATACAAAGTTCCACCCAGTAGTGGATGAATTGGCTCGACCCCGTCTCATTTGTTGGGATGGAAAATTTAATTATAGAGATAAAGATGTTAACAATTTATTAAGTCATCTTCAGGATTCTGAGGTACTATTCATATATTCAGTCATTTAACTTTATTCTGTACTTATATATTTTGGATGTTTATAAAACATTTGTTCCAGACATTCACATATTTACAAGGGATAACAGATGCTGAGATGAATTTAATTCAGAGTTCTTCCACATATTATATACAGAAGAGCATCTGCAAATTGTGCTTACTCCACTCACAACCCCACATATATCTTTTAGTAAGCCAACTCCATCTCCACCAACAATTCCAACTCCAGGCAGTCCAAGTGGAATGCCAAGCCCAACTGATTCTCCTATCCAACCTCCAACTGACACTGAATGTCCAATCGAACAGCCAGTCCACACTGATTCTCCAATTCAATTGGCAAGCCCCACTGAATCTACTATCCAACCAACAGTCCAGAATGATTCTCCTATCCAAACGACAATCAACACTGATTCTCCAATCCAACCGCCGAGTCCCACTAACTCTCCTATTGAACCGTCAATCCAAACTGAATCTAATGTCCAACCAGCAATTCAGAATGATGCTCCAATCCAACCGCCAAGCACAACAGAGTTTACTCCAAAAACTGATGCAGAATGTACTGTTCCTGAAGAAACAAACTTGAAGATTCTAAATCAATCAATATATAAACTTATTATGCAACATGAATATATGATGAAAAAAATTGCATCAGTCGAATTGTCAAATATAATGCTTTTAAACCGGGTGGCAGCATTGGAATAACAAGTCTTTGACTTAAAAGTTGAGAATAATGAAAAATTTTGTGGTATATAGAAAATCTTGAGTCATCATTTTCCAGCCTATTTCATGACAGAGCAAATTGGAAGTCCTGTTCCCTCATCTTCAAGAACTGAATCTGACCATAACATTTTGGACGAAGTATCCAAATCTATTGATAAAATTGTTGAGGAAATAACCAAAGAAGCAGATATTAAAGGGATGGAAGAGGATGTTAGGCTATCTAAAGATAAGGAATTTTGTTTACCTTCATCAGGTATGGGAGGAATTGCTCGTAGGGTACAGCTCAGGAATGATAGGAAATGGAAAATGGTTAAAACTCCATTCGCAGCAGGTGACAGGAAGAAGAAGAGAACTCAGAGTAGTTCTGCTCAGTTGGTTAATACTGATGTTAAAAATATTACTAAAAAAGAAACATCAATCACTGGAAGAAAACCTGTCACTCAAGCTTCAACAAGATTAATAGAGAAGGCAACTGATGCTAATAATGTTGCTGCGCCTACTGATGCTGCTCCTTCTGCTGAAACTCCAAGTGCTGTTGTTTCTATTTCTGTTCCGAATGTACTCCCAAAATTTGTAGTTTATGAAGTTGATGATTCCAAAAGTATTGAACGACCGGCCGTGGAATTTTTAGACTACCCAGGACGATTACTAATTAATGAAGAAAACAGTTTTCCATTGATAACTTTCTGAAGCAGTTCAAGCAAAAGTGAGTATATATTTCTCGGTATATTAGTGTATGAACACCAAGTATGTAGTTTTTATACTCAATACCGAGTTATACCGAGAATAAAAATTCTCGGTACAACTCAGTATTGCTCGGTATTTGGTATTCCTTAACTAGTTTTTACTGTATGAACACCAAGTACGTAGTTTTTTATACTCAATACCGAGTTGTACCGAGAATAAAGAGTCTCGGTATAACTGGGTACTGCTAGGTATTTGGTATTCGATACCTAGTTTTTATTGTATGAACACCAAGTACTATGTTTTTATACTGAATACCGAGTTGTACCGAGTATAAAATTATCGGTATAACTCGGTATTTGCTTGATATTTGGTATTTAATACCGAGTTTTTACTGTATGAACAACAAGTACCATGTTTTTATACTCAATATCGAGTTGTACCGAGAATAAAAAATATCGGTATAACTAGGCATTCATGTGTATATATTTATTTTCTAATGAAGATGAGATAAAATATGCAGGGATGATACTATATTTGAGAATGGAAATGCAATTATCTACAGAAGCCAAATGGATGAGTTGTTGCTATACGAAGAGCTTCATAACAATCATATTGACGCTTTTTGCATTTTTATTATCGGAAAAGAATGACCTGGTTCCAGGACTGAACCAATATTTTCTATATGTTTCTACTTTTCATTGGGTGAATATCATTTATAATAAAGATTTAGTGTGTATTTAACATATTCTCAATTAACTGAGTGAGATTTTTTCCAAGGTTATTATTGTCAAAATAAAGATACCAACACAACTTCATTTGTTGCAAATATCACCTTAACTGCTGTTAAGAATGCTAACCTTATATTTGTTCCCATTATAAATGAAAAACATTTGACTTTATTGGTTGGCAACCTGAGAAAAAAGAATTGGGATTTTATGAATTCAATACCCAAAACAACACACAAGGCTATTGCTCCTGATGTTGTAAGTCCTTTTAAAATTTATCTTTGGTTACAGGTATGATATTGAATATTAATATTATAATTTTATTACCTTTTCAGATATCTCCTTTTTACGCTGACACAAAAGATGATTTTGAGGATGATATACGAACCTGGCCAATCCAAACAATCCCAAACTTGTCAGCACAAGAGAACAATGTGGATTATGAAATGTTTGTATGTAAATATATGGAAACCGTTATAGAAGATAATATTATTCAATGGGACATCCATAAGAACTCGCAAAGTAATATGGCTTTATTTAGGGATGAATTTGCATATGCCCTTTTTTGTAATAATATGAAATAAATTTTAGAATTTACATATGCTATTTCTGTGTTTTCTTTACTGTGATTATACCGAGTTATACCAAATATTTTTTAAACGTAGGATAATAAAGAAGTAAAAGTATTATCCTGTTTCTACTTATACCGAGTTATTTTTCTAAAATTCCCAAAAAAGACTCATATTACCAACATAATACAACTCATAATCCTCGCTAAAGTTAAAATATTTACAATAAAAAGCCAAAGGTAGTCTAATACCGAGTATTACATAGTAATACCGAATTGTACCGAGAATAAAAATTCTCAGTATAACTTGATATTGCTCGGTATTTGGTATTCCTTAATTAGTTTTTACTGTATGAACACCAATTCCATAATTTTTATATTTAATACCGAGTAGTACCGAGAATAATAATTCTAGGTACAAGTGTTTTTTAAAATTCTCGGTATTTTTCTATACCGATTTGTTTTTAAATTTCACAAAAGGACGCATAATACAGACATAGTAAAACTGACATTCAATAATAAAGACAAAATTTTCCTCTAATACCGAGAATTAAATGTTAATACCGAGTTGTACCGAGTTATATCGAGTTGTACTGAACACTTACATAAAGGATGATTGACTTCCTGATTCTGCTGGTGTAAAATATAAATTTGTAGGAGGATTCTGCTCTGTCGGTTTTACTTTTTTGGTCTTCCTCTTCTCCCAATGATCCTTTAATCTAGCATTAGAGACTCCCTTAGGCCGGCGCTTTGCAGGATCTGTAATTGTTTTGTGAATATCCTCATTTATGCATTTATTTTTTTCCCTTCCATAATATTTTGAACATTTAGACCAATGTGCTCATATCATCGATCATACATTGTTCTGCATCCTCATTACCTTGTGCTTCGGTGCTAATTTGATATGCAAATCGACATACATAATCTCTAAAAATCATATTTCAGGAAACTTAATTCCATGTGCACATACTCTTAGCCATACGTTGGATATTCAGTCCACTATATAGATCTTTCTGACCACTAGATGACCATCTTGGAATTAAGTATTTTTGAGGAATATTAACAACATCCAACTGCCTCATCACTCTCATGCAATGAGAACACAGTATTCCCATCATCTCGAACTTTACACAGCTGCAATGTATAGTTCCTTCAGAGGAATTAAATAAAATCATCCACTTGTATGCATCAAAAGAATGGTCTATATTTTTCACAGAAAATGTTGATGAGTCTGGTGAAGAGTGATCAATGCATAGTCCCCCTAAACCATGTAAAAACTCCTCTTCAAAAAAGAAATATAACTTTCTTGAATAAAATTTGGCTGCTTGCTTTAATATCAGATTACTTTTCATGTAAGGTTGTATTTCGGTTTGAGAACACTAAAAAATTTCATCTCGTTCATTCCTATGCCAAGTGTTCATAAGTTTCTCCAATCCAAGGAAACATTTTAAGAGAATTTGTAGCCTTTGAAATACCATGGCAAACAAAATTAGTCGATTCACTACGTTGTGTAGATAATATTCCTAGGTTAATGCAATCTTTGTTGAAAGTTGTAGACCACTTGTCCCCCTCATTATGTACAGATCTTTTAACCACTGATGGCTCTGTAGATCCCCTTCTCTGATCATCTCATTCCATAAACTATCAAATTCCTCTGCGGAATCACACTTAGTAAAGCAGCTATAGAAAAGGCCTTTCACTTTGTTGTTACTATTAAAACACCAAACTTTGGAAAGAGCATTCTTGTGTATATGTCATTAGCACGACCGATGTCTTATATTAGGGAATACAATCTCTATCGCCCTAGCCATTACTTGATCCTGATCAGTGAAAATAATAACTGGATGTTTATTATCCATAATTCTTAAAAATGTTTGAAATAGCCAGTAGAATGAATCAATTGTTTCATCAGATAGAAATGTCATCTCTAATATAATGTTTTGCCAATGATTATTAACTCCAATAATAGGGGCACATGCTAAATTATATTTGTTAAGACGGTAGCTAGTGTCAAAAATAATTACATCCCCAAAGCAGTCGTAATCCACTCTCCCCAAACCATCAACCTAAAAAAAAATTACCAACCTATCTTCTTCATCAGTTTGCTCATCCTATGCAAATAGGTGTTCTTCAGCTGCCCGATTTTTAAATAATTTGATTAGCGAATTGCTGTCCTCATTCTCAATTTATCTCTTCTCTCCTTTTGAATGTAGTTGTATGCATCTCTCTTGGTAAATCCCAGATTTTCTACACCTCAAACCTCATCGGATAGATAGGAAAATGCATTTACTGTTCTTATTCCCGCATCAGCCATTGATTTCAAAACGGAGGCATTTTTTCAGTGATGTGCCTAGATGATCTCAATAAATATTGATCATCCGGTTTTGCCAATTCATGGTTGTGTGACTCTACCAAATTTTTCATCGTTCATATTCCATCTTCACTAACAGAAAATCTCATCATAGCAGGACATCCAGTTATAGTAGTTAATTTTTGAAATTTGACCTTCTAATTTTTTTTTGTATCCTTCTTGAATCCGAATTTGGAACAGACAAAAACCTTTGATTTTAATTTCCTTGAATTAGGCCAATATGAAAGATATTCTTTCCGAACACTAAAGCCATGCATATGAGCATATTGACAATATTTTACGTATGCTTCTTTCTCAGATTTGTAAACCCCTTGTGACAAAAAATTTCAAATATTTCAAATTAGTACCAAGGAATAAATACCAAGAACAATACCTAATAATACAAGAAAATACCGATCTATAGCGAGTTTTCTAAAGTCTCGGTACAAACATATGGTAATTATAATCAGAACATAGTAAACTTAATTGACATAAAAAAACAAAAAAACTCACCATAACGAGTAAATACCGAACTATACCGAGTTATATAAAGCTCGGTACAAACAAATGGAAATTATAATCTCGGTATATAGAACACATAAGTGACGTAAAGAAACCAAAAAACTATCCATACTGAGTTATAAGTATAAACACCGAGCAGTACTGAGTTTTCAAAAAACTAGGTACAAGTTTTTCATAATTATAAAATCAGTACAAAGAAACATAATCGAGCAGTAACGAGTTATAAAAAGGCTCAGTACAAATTGTGTAATAATTAAAATTTGTGTAAAAAAAAATGAGTATTACATATAAAACCGAGTAGTACCGAGTTATAAAAAGGTTTGGTACAAATAAAATGATTTGATCATACGAGGATGGATGAGAAATTACTTGTAAAAAATAAGAAAAATCATCATCCAAAGTATAAGTGCCATATGTTTCGTCGAAATCGTCTAACTCTTCCAAACAAATAGCATGAATCTTCTCATCCATCGCCTTCAACCCTTCGCGAAAGCTTTCACTTCTACCTATAAACCCTAAATACTGTATAACATTATATCTACAGAAGCTAATCGGCCAAAAGTTTATTCATATAAAGTTACCGTGGATTTTAAACTTTTCCCGCCCATTTTAGCCAAATTACTGAAAAAAACACGTCAAAACTCACAATTACTACGGGTTTAGGTCGGGTCTTCGGGCTCCTACGTGGCGTTATAACATTGGTGGCCGAACCTATAGCAACATACGGTCAGAGGACGTAATAATTGTTCCGCGGGTAGAGGGAGAAATTTGCATTCTTTAATGTTGTTATTTCTCAAACTTATTTTATATATGCTAAATTGATGAAGTGAGGATTACCAAACCAACTTGGAGATCTATTACCACCATAGCCATTTATTGTCTCTTTAAGATAGGTGTGTGGTTGGTTGGAAGCCATCAAGAACAGCTTCATCTTTCCTTGAACATTCATCACCTTTCTCATTCCCCAGTAGAGTGGAAGGATCTCGATATGTGGCTTATTTCACAAAATGGAGATCATTGCATCTTCACGATAGACCACATTTTTAAGCCCATAAATATCAAGACTTCCTCGCAAATTTGTTAAGTGATTCAGCTATCCAATAATAGAATATAGGCCATCTCTTCTTTTGAGATGATAAGACAAATAATATAATTATTAGGATAGCATTTTTGAAGTATCACAATTAACAGCCAAGTGATGTAAGTTGATGAGTCTTCGAATTGCTTGGGATAGAATATTTATATGAGATGATTGGAGTATTAATGTTAATAACTTGTAAAGGCTACATAATGAGTTCTCTGTCATTTAAATTATTCACGCATTGATAGAGAGGTAATCTAGTTGCTACATGTTCCCTATCAAATCTATAAATCCAAAGTTGCATTCAAAATCAGGCACATGAAATCTGAAAACAAGAAAGCATACCAAAAGAAGAATTGCTCCATGGGAAAAATATTTTGTTGAAGCATCTCAGAAAAATGATATGACCTAACAATGTGAAGTGTTCTTCTACCCTCAAGCAAAAAATGAACCCAATCAACCTTTGCGTCTCTTATGAAAATATGCTTTACATCTTTGGGGATGTTCTTCAATTCAACCAAATCTAATGAAGAACATACTTCATGTTCAGTAATAAATTGAGCTCTCATGCACCATCATGTATATGCATACCTAATTAGCCATCGCAAATTTAATTTTGAAAGTTTCCAACTTGATTTGTGCCCGATCAGGATAATTTTTTGATGATGTATCAAACCTCTTTAAAAGAAGAGGCTCTGACAAGCCTATTTACTTCAGAAAAAAACATCCCAATTTTTGAGAGAGAAAGCTTTGTATAGCCAGGGAAGTTGAATCACCTCATCATGTACATGCATACCTAATTAGCCATTGCAAGACAAAATATCTTAATATAACTGAATTGGTTGTCTGAAAGCTTCTGACAATTATTGAGGAAAAGAAATAAAACATCTCTATTGGAATATCATTAGGACTAGCTACTTTTCCACATTTTATTTTCTTTAAAATCTCTCTATCTTCAATTTTATAAATATTTCGATAAAAAATAAAAATCACTTTTTTCATTTAGGTGTTAAGGTCACTAAAGTCGATCGTATACTCGCAATCTTCATTGAAAAGCTTATCAAAATATATCATCGACCTTTGTTGAATATCCTCTTCTAATAAAAGCACACTAGATCTTCATACTTAATGCACTTCCCTTAAACTAAATCCTTACTTCTATCTCTTTGATGGGCCAACTTATATATATATATATATATATATATATATATATATATATATATATATATATATATATATATATATATATATATATATATATATATATATATATATATATATATATATATATATATATATATTTCGCTCTCTTTAGTACGTAATCTATTAAATAAATAATTAAAAATAAAAGTTTCTGCATAACATATTGTTATCATAATATTGAAGAATATGAGAAGGAGATTGACTTTAGTGACCTTAGCACCCTAAACAAAAATAAAATTTTTGTTTTAATAAGCATATTAGGAAATTTGAAGATAGAGAAACTTCAAAGAAAATGAAGTGTGCAAAAGTTTGGATCTGATCATTCCCAATAGAGGTGTGCAAATGCATAGGAGAAGAAGTAATTTCTTGGCTTACTAAACTCCTTAATATTATTTTGAAAAAAAAAAAGCCAAATGAGTGAATGTTGATCTGCACCTGAATCCCAAAAAAAAGGGTAGGGAACTACGCAAATCCCGCAAAAATTCCTGCAAAAGTACCTGTAAACGGCGTCGTTTGCATCTCATCTTCGCGACTCATGTGCAAATCCTGCAATCTATAGCTCCATCCCTGTCGTTAAATACCGAACCTCCACAGCCTCTCGCCCCGCTCACTTCCCCACTCGATCGCAGAGCTCCCGATTCTCCCTTCCCTATTCTCAGCCTCTTCCTAACGTCCAACTCCAACAGCCCTGTACTGACTCCCTCTACTTCTCAAACAGATACCCACAACCTCCTCTGTCCGTCGCTTCTCCTCCACCTCTTCCGAACTCTATACAAGCCGGGAGAGAGTGAGAGAGAGAGAGAGAGAGAGAGAGAGAGAGAGAGAGAGAGAGAGAGAGAGAGAGAGAGAGAGAGAGAGAGAGAGAGAGAGAGAGAGAGAGAGAGAGAGAGAGAGAGAGAGAGAGAGAGAGAGAGAGTTGCATTCCCCTTACCTTAGCCGCTCTCCACAGCAGCCTTGCCCTATCCCCTCTCATAGCCGAATCTAGCTGAGTTCCATTGGTAGTTTAGGTTAAGCCTTCTATTTCTATTATTTATATCAAATATTATATATATATATATTTCGCTCTCCTTAGTACGTAATCTATTAAATAAATAATTAAAAATAAAAGTTTCTGCATAACATATTGTTATCATAATATTGAAGAATATGAGAAGGAGATTGACTTTAGTGACCTTAGCACCCTAAACGAAAATAAAATTTTTGTTTTAATAAGCATATTAGGAAATTTGAAGATAGAGAAACTTCAAAGAATATGAAGTGTGCAAAAGTTTGGATCTGATCATTCCCAATAGAGGTGTGCAAATGCATAGGAGAAGAAGTAATTTCTTGGCTTACTAAACTCCTTAATATTATTTTGGAAAAAAAAAAGCCAAATGAGTGAATGTTGACCTGCACCTGAATCCCAAAAAAAAGGGTAGGGAACTACGCAAATCCCGCAAAAATTCCTGCAAAAGTACCTGTAAACGGCGTCGTTTGCATCTCATCTTCGCGACTCATGTGCAAATCCTGCAATCTATAGCTCCATCCCTGTCGTTAAATACCGAACCTCCACAGCCTCTCGCCCCGCTCACTTCCCCACTCGATCGCAGAGCTCCCGATTCTCCCTTCCCTATTCTCAGCCTCTTCCTAACGTCCAACTCCAACAGCCCTGTACTGACTCCCTCTACTTCTCAAACAGATACCCACAACCTCCTCTGTCCGTTGCTTCTCCTCCACCTCTTCCGAACTCTATACAAGCCGGGAGAGAGTGTGTGTGTGTGTGTGTGTGTGAGAGAGAGAGAGAGAGAGAGAGAGAGAGAGAGAGAGAGAGAGAGAGAGAGAGAGAGAGAGAGAGAGAGAGAGAGAGAGAGAGAGAGAGAGAGAGAGAGAGAGAGAGAGAGAGAGAGAGAGAGAGAGAGAGAGAGAGAGAGAGAGAGAGAGAGAGAGAGAGAGAGAGAGAGAGGTTGCATTCCCCTTACCTTAGCCGCTCTCCACAGCAGCCTTGCCCTATCCCCTCTCATAGCCGAATCTAGCTGAGTTCCATAGGTAGTTTAGGTTAAGCCTTCTATTTCTATTATTTATATCAAATATTATATATATATATATATATATATAATGTAAAAAGAAGGGGGAGAGAATTTCAAAAAAGAAAAGTTAAAAAAAAGAAGAAATATACTTTTGTGTGCCTCGATATCGCCATCATCCCCTCGACGCATGTATGACCTCCTAAACTTTGAAAACCCATTCCTGGCGCTTGCAATACGGTGAACGACCACATATTCACGCTTTTTTCTAGCGTGGTAGGAGAGAATTCATTGTGATGCTTGCGACAGGGCAAGTAATCACAAAACTCCATTTTTGACGTTAGCAGCGCACCTGAAAACTAACTCATGTACGCTTTTCTCTAGCGTGGTGGGATGGGAACCCGGTGCTACACCTACGGCGAGACGGGGTTAAATATAAAATTGATTATTTTAAATCGGTGCGTGAAAACTCATGCACGCCTTTCTCTAGTGCGATGGGGGACAAAAATTACGGTTGCGGTGTTCTATGACAATAACCATGCATGCTTTTTTCTAGCATGGTGGGAGGCCCTATTTCCTGTAGTTTTCCCCTAAATGAGGGAGACGCCGGGAGGCTGCCAAAATTTTAAGTAAATATGAAACTGTACTTGAGCTTGATTGGACACATTTGAACAATGCGGCGAACTTTTTCTCTTACCTAACAGAACCCCTTCTTTCAACTCCATGATGCATAAAAGGAATATTTCATAAGAAGAAATATTAGCCAAAAATTTCCTTTTATCTCCTAAACATTTTCACAACTCTATTAGATTATCATTAGGCCCAATAACTTTTCAAAGCTTCATTTTCTTTAAAGCCTCTCTAACTTCGATTTTACTAATATGCCGATAAAAAAGATAAATCTTTATTTTCAGTAAGGTTGTTAAAGTCACTAAATTCATTCTTATTCACACAATATTCATCGAAGAGTATAGCAAAACATCTCATCTACCTTTGTTTCCAACTAAGAAGTCATGGGTTCGAGTCTTTGTTTATGTGTTGTATCATGACGATTTTATTTGTTAACACTGTCGTTATTAAGTCCCAAGTTCTGGATGAGAAAAGTGGAGGATTGCATTAGGTAGTCGACAATAAGCATAAAACTTATCGAATAATCATAATATGAATTATTTAAAAAATTAAGTTAATGTTTGGGCGCCCCCTGGAAGCAAAATGTTGTTGGTCTGAATACAACGACAAGTATGCAAGGGTCGCTGCATCGACGCCCTGGTGCACTATTAAATAAGCAAGGGTTCCCACATCAAGCACGGATGTGGGCTAAGAAGCTAGTCTATAAAAAAAATAGAATAGAAACTTAGAATATATGCTCCCTTACAGAAAAAAATTAATGGAATTAATAGATATTATGATTCATAGGAAGATAAATATTCTGTGCATTCAGAAAACTAAATGGATTGGACAAAAGGCTAAGAAGATTGATAATTTAGGATATAAACTATGATATTCAGGTAGGAGTCGTACTAGAAATGGTGTGTGTGTGTGATAGATAAGAGTTTGAAGGATAATATTTTAAAAATTAATAGAATTAGATATAGAATTATAATTTTAAATATTATTGTTGAAGTTAAAATTGTTAATATGATAAGTGCTTATGCTCCTTAAGTAGGATTGTATATGGGTTCAAAATTAAAATTTTGAAACAACTTAAAAGAATTAATACAAAAGATACCTCTTAAAGAAAGTTTTAATTGGAATAGATTTAAATGAACATATTGGTAGAGAGGTAGATGTTTTTAAAAAACATTCATGAAAACCATGGATTTTGAACGTTAATGAATGTGGTAAGATAATATTAGATTTAGTTTTAGCTTATGATTTCTTAATAGTTAATTCTTTTTTTTTTTAAATAGATTAACATCTTATCACTTATAAATATGTATATAGTAAAACACAGATTAATTATTTTCTTATAAAAATATTAAATAATTTAGATTACAAAGATTGTAAAGTTATTACGAGTGAAATTTTATATATCCAACATCGATTATTAGTTTTGAACTTTAAGATAAATTGGAAGAAAATAAAAAATAAAGTAAAAAAATAATCTAAGATTAGGTACAGGTTTTTAAAAAAATATTAACAAATTATTTTTTAGAGTAAGATTTTAGATCTTAAGATTTTGTCTGTACATGAATATGCTAATATTATGTGAGAAAAAACAAGTAGTGTTATTAAGAATATTGCAAAAGATGCGCTTAGAATTTCGAATGAAAAAGCTCCTAATAGTAAAAATAATTAATGGAGAAATCTAATTGTGCAATAAAAGATAAAAAAAATAAGAAGATTTGTTATAAAAATTGATTTATATATATATATAAATTTTGATAATTAAGAAAGCTATAAAGAGCCTTATAAAAAATCTAAAAAGTTATTTGCGATGCAAAGAGCTTAACTTTTAATGATTTATATAATAGATGAGTTTATAAGGAGGGAGAAATATATATGTATAAGATAGTCAAACAAAGAGGTAGGAATAGTAAGAATTTATTTCAAGTGAAGTGTATTAATGATGAAGATTAAAAAAGTACTTTTTTTAGAAGATGCTATTCAACAAATATGAATGAGATATTTTGCTAAACTTTTTAATGAAGAATGTGAAAATACGACTCACTTTAATGACTTTAACAACTTAAATGAAAATAAAATTTTTTGTATTTATCGGCGTATTAGTAAAAGCAAAGTTAGAGAGGCTTTAAAAAAATGAAGTGTGGAAAAACTGTTGGACTTGATGAAGGAATTTCCTGGCTTACTAAACTTTTTAATACTGTTTTGAAAACTAAAAAGATGTCAAATTAGTTGAGAGTTCTTGAAAATAAAGGAGTTAATAACACTTACATTCAAATCATTAAAGATATGTATGCATGGGTTATTACTTGTGTTCAAACACAAGGCGGTTTGACCAGTATTTTTCTATTTCGGTTGGATTACATCAAGGATCAGCCTTAAGTCCATATCTTTTTGCTTTAGTCATGGATGTTCTCACTAGACATTTGCAAGAGCATGTACCTTGGTGTGTGTTTTTTGCCGATGATATTCTTCAAGTTGATAAGACTAAAGAGGGAGTTGAAGGTAAACTTTAATTATGAGGGTCAACCTTAGAATCTAAAGGTTTTCGCTTCAGTAGATCTAAAACTAAATATATAGTGTCGTTTTAGTAGCAATAGACCTAGTGGGGGATTGTGACTTTGGGCGATCAAGTCATTAACAAGAGTACACGTTTTAGATTTCTTGGATCTATTATTCAGAGTGATGGTGAAATAGATGGGGATATTTTCAGTAGAATACAAATTAGATGGTTGAAGTGGAGGAATGCATCTAGCTTGTTATGCGATAGAAAAGTCCCCCTCAAACTTAAGGGAAAATTTTATAAGATGGTGGTGAGACTTGTAATGCTTTATGGTATCAAATGTTGGCTATTAAAAGAGAAGCATAATACTAAGTGTTGTAAAGATGAGGATGCATAGGTGGATGAGTAGCTTTATCCTTAGAGATATGATATGAAATGAGCATATACGTGTAAAGGTTGGAGTAGCTCCAGTGAAAGATAAGATTAGAGAGAGTCTCCTTAGATGGGTTGTTCTCATTAAACAAAGGCTTTCCGATGAACCGATTAGGAAAGTTGAGGTATTAGATTTAGCTTATGTTAAGAAAGGTAGAGGTAGACCTAAAAAGACTTGGTTAGAAAATATTATAAATGATATATTATTATTAGATTTAATTGAGAATTTGACTTTTAACATGACACATTGGCGAAAAAGTATATATGTAGCCAGTAATGGGACAAAGGCTTGATGTGGTTGTTGTTGTTGTTGTACCTTTGTTCCTAATAAAAGCAATTTTTTATCTTCATCTATAATGCACTTCACCTGAACTAATGAAGTCGAAGAAAGAAGAAGGCTTAATTGATGAAAAATGAATCTATGACATACAAAAAATTGAGAAGCCTTGCTATGCTTGAATTTCCTTTGTCATTTCAACGGTGGTTGCCTGAGAAACTCCAGGCCATTCAGAATGCCATAATAAATTCTAAAAACATCATTATAATCATCTCCCTCTCAACTTTTTACTCGAACAAATAACCACAAAACACAACTTCACATTATATGGTACAAATCTTTTGCAACTTTCATACATTTTGGCCTTCTTAATTGTATTTCAGAGTGAAAAGGAGGCAATTGATAGGATTTTCATATAAAAAAAACAAAAAAAAATATGCCTTTTAATGCAATTTCATTTTCCTTTTTCATATCAAGAGAATGTGAGATGCACAAACATGCAAAAAAATTAGAATCGTAACTTAGACAATTGAACTTATAAAGTAATTAATAAGAAGATTAAGCATAATTTGGTTTGCAAGTAACTAACCACTTTTTCCATTATATATATATATATATATATATATATATATATATATATATATATATATATAAACATAGAGAGCAAGAGAGATATAGAGAGAGATGGTGTTATTGTCAACACATACATTAAGGATCTTCACACACTGCATTAAACATAGAACTTGAGAACTATTACAAACTACTTCCCTCTGATATGAATTGAATTTATAGAATACCTTCATAGAAATTGCAATGAAAACATTAGGATCCAACAACAAAAATATATATCACAATCAGGTTCTGTCAAAGACACTTCATCTCTCTTAATCTCCCTCTCAATGTCAAATATATGATAATTTGTCCTCATTTGCCACTTTTTCTCCCTCTTATCGTTATCGGGTAGTTGAGGAGAGTTTTAACTTTGAAGTTCTGAGGTAATTTTATAGAAGGCAGATTGGATTTTAAATAAGATACTACCCAGAGATTTTGCCCTCATTTTGCAAGGATATATGATTTGAGTTTAGGTCTCGTATAGGCACGAGTCCCTATAGTTAATTAGCCCTCCTGATAACGAGAGAGAACTTTCGATTAAGGCTAGTCTTCAAACAAATACATGTTATCCAGCATATTGTAGCAGCAAGATTTGGTATTAAGCAAAATGTTTCAAAGATGTAGAAATATAAGATCCAGCCCATGCTCAAAGAAATAGAGAAGTGAGGGAGTATGTTATTTTCAACAAATGCATTAGGCATATTCTGACATTGCATTAAAAAAAAAAAGAACTTCAAAACTATAACAAGCTACTTCCCACCGATAAGAATTGCATTTATAGAATATCTTCATAGAAATTATAAAGAAAAAAAGAGGATCAAAAGTTCCTTCATGCCAACAAAAACAACAATCACAATTAGGTCATGTAAAAGATAATATATCTGTCACACCCAGTTTGGCTCACCCTCTATCAAAAACTGGAGTATAACAGAGAAAGATTTCAACATATCAAACTCCACACTTAATAATAGAAAGCATGTAATATTACTTACTGAACATCAACATAATTAAAACAATTACAGAGCTCTACTAAAACTTTTGAACTTTACTTACTTAGCAAAAGGTTTATACAGCTATTATTCAGATCTCCTCTAAGATCTCTTTATACTCCAAAACATATTTACATCAAAAATAGACGGTCACCTCTTTCTCGCCTAGTGTCCTACGGGCTCTTTTCCCTTACCTGCAGTACAACCACTGCCAATGAGTTATTGCCCAATGAAATACACCAGCTATATATAAAAAATAATAATAAACAAATAATAAATGTTTAACAATGCTAACATAATTACACATATTGACATATTATATTGAGCCTGAAAGTGCCTAGCAGTATTATTTATCTTGCCAAAATTATTCTACAACTTTAAATAAGTTATATAATGACTATAAACTTTTGCACCATTTTAACTTTCCAATTCAAGGTTGGGTCTAACTTCCAACTTTTTAGAATGGAAGATGTTCTCTCATTCAGGGTTGAGTCAAATTTCTCAACTTCCAGAATTAAGAGTGTAGTTTAACTCATCTGGTCTTTTGTCTTTCCTTGTGCGGGCATATCCCCCATGCATAACTTATTTCACCTTTTATATAGTCATTCTTTTTATCCCTAATGACATATGCTTTTGATGACGTAATTGCACTTTAGCTGCCATTTAATTGCGCTTTAGTTACACTTTAGTTGCACTTTAATTGCGCTTTAGTTGCGCTTTAGTTGAGCTTTGGTTTTGCTTTGGTTGCACTTTGGTTGCGCTTTAGTTGCGCTTTTTGCTCATTCACTAGTTTATGAATATTTACCCTTTTATGCTTACAAAATCATTAACATTATTAAAGATTATCCTTTACATAAATAATTTTATACATATACAATCATATTTATACAAAATAACCAAAATAAACTAAAATACATATGATCATAAACATAATCGAGAAGAAGTGCAATAATAAAACATTTATTAATTCTTATAATCTTGTTTGGGTATCTCACCTCGTTCTCTAGGGAAGTCGGGTCAATTCGTTCTTCTAAAGTACCCTTGCCTCCTTTCCTTTTATATACAATCTAAATCATAATTATTGATCATTCAAATCTGCATTCAAATAACATATAATAATTTATATGAAAATCTTATAAGTTTACCTCAAATAAGTTTCTCTTAATTTACCCCCATATGACCCCTCTTCTTTTAAGTCTCCTTTCTTCACTTTCCCTCCTTACCTTTTTTTTTCAACCCAAAGAGTAACCAGTTACATCAACTTAGCCTGCATCAGTTTCCACCACTCTTATACAGAACCAACTTCAGCATTTTACTGAATTCCAACAACTAGATTCAGAAATTTATTATCTGAAATCCTCCTTCAAAGCATCTCACAGCAGCAGCCTCAACAAGTGGCTCCCGCTACTCAGCTTGAAGCTGGCTTCCTATGTCCAAGGAGGGACGGGTGGGGAAAAGAAGCTAATGTCTCCACAGAATAAATTACACTATTAAAATGATAATAACCATTCTAATTCCACTAAACCTTCTCAGCCATTCTCAGCCCTAGGATTTCCATCATCTTTATGCATGTCGGTTTAAGTGGAATTGCTACAGTAATTGAGTGGAATTGCTACAGTAATTGAAGTACATACTATTAAATAATTTACTAATACTTAGCCTTTAATCTAGCTGTCATTTAAATCATAAATTGTTATTAAATACAATCAATTAAACAATTAGTTTGATAATTTACATATACTTCTATATGTCAAAAATGCTTGGACTTAAAGTGGAATGTATATAAAAATAAGCTAATATTTAGAGTAAGTTGAAGCTTATATTATTTTAAATATTTTTGAGAGTATTACAATATCTCTCTTAATTCCAACACTAATAAATAAATAATCATCTTTTTTAAAGCCCTCCAAACTGAAGCGTAAATAGGGATAATCATAACATCGTTTGCTTCAGAATTTTCAAGCCATCCTTGATGTTCGCCATTGCAAAAAAAGCATAATGAATCCTAGGTTGCAGAAGATCAATCACTAGTTGGCAATCACCAGCTCAATTCTACCAACTGATATCTATTTTTTATTGTTATTTAAAAAAATATATATGTCGATGATTACATTTGTGGGCTTTGAAAATTCGGCCCTGGCCTCCCCACCTGCACTGTTGTTTGTTGCTTTTCTTCAGTGAGGGAGTTTTAACAGAATTAAGTTATGGGGTAAATTTTGGAAGGCAGATGGGTTTGTAAATAAGACACTAGCCAGATATTTTGCCCTCATTTTCCGAGGACTTTATAATATGAGTTCTGATTTCATATAGGCGCAAGCCCTTATAGTTAATTACCCCTCTCAAAAACGAGATATAACTTTTGATTAAGGTTAGTCTTCAATAAGATACGTTGTATCCATAGATACGCAGTATCAGGCGTATAATAGTAGCATGAGTATTTGGAATGGTTGGAAAAATTAGGCATTTAAAAGATTGGAAAATTTGAAGATTTGATATTTAAAATAGAAATTTCACCATCTTGCACGTAAAGCGGATGGTGGGGGAATAGATGATAACCCGATCAAGATCCCATGATTCCGTCGTCCCGGGCCATCGTGATTCCTGATCTACTTAGTCATAGAAGGTAGTCGACCATACCTGACAGAAGGATCCTTATCGGCAGCCATGGGTTGCTTCGTCCAAGGGGACCTTATAGACCTGGGGTGAATATTTGTTTAAGGGGACAAATTTGAATCCACCTTAGCTAACAGAGAATTTTGTGCCCTATTGATCATATCCTATTGATTTATATCTCAATGATTTAATGCCATCAAGAAGCGTATTGGCTTTGACCATAACCGGTATTAACCACTCGATTTAGAGGGCCACAGGTCATAACTGTTTATCATGTGGTGCCATTTGCTGGCAAAATCGTCAGTTAGAGGACACGTACCACGTCCTTGTTGGCAGGAGACTGTTTGAGAATGGATCTTAGTGATATTTTCGATTAAGCATTTAGCTCTATGTGAGCTGAAATTATTTTCAAATTTGTCTATCCCGGCAAATTGTTGCGGAGGGTGGATAGATTTTACTTTAAGTGGTTGATAGTAGAATTTAAATTTTTTAAATATCTTTGAATTTTGGAATTTTGAGATGTTTGGAATTTCAGGTATTTGGAGTGACATTTTGAGTTATTTGAAATGGACCCCTCCGGTTGAGATTTATATTCAATACAGCCATCATCAGGGTGTTTGGGGCTATTTATATTTGAAAATATACGAATTTTGTGGATGAACCTTGTCGACTCCGTCGACTTATCGACAGAGGATCAGTTTCCTCGGGCTTCATGCCCTTGTTTGTGAACTTTCTTTATTAAAGGCTTTGAAGACCTAATATAAATACATAAGATAAATATTCTGGTTGACTTTCACATATTTATCCAATGGTTCAAACCCTGTCTACTCCTATTTACCTGCTTAGGAGGATTGGGTTTTGTAGGCTTCGTGCATTTGTTAGTGAATTCTTTTGATTATATGCCTTGAAGGCATAATATGAATGCATTAAAACAAATATATTGGTCAACGCAACCGTGTATTTGTTTGATGGTTCGAACCCTGTCCACTCCTATTGATCCATAAAGAATGATCGGGTTCGAACTTGAATTCACTTGACGACCCGCGTAGCATCCTTAGACATCACGTGTGTACCAATAAGACGCTCGTCGGATCCCATGCGGGTTATGATTGTATTTACCCCTTTAGTGTACCTATGCGTATACAATCTACGGTGCACGTGCGGGGGTATTTTGAAATATTTAAGTTGTGTAGGTAATTGTCTTTTGATTACACAACATTTCATTTGAGAGCTTACACATGCCTTCTGTCCACTAGTACGAGTGTTGCGGATCCGGTGGTGATATTATCTGGATGTTTATGAAACATCTCATCATCCTGATGTTGACTCCCCACTTTCTCATTCATCGGGGAGGTCTTTCTTGAAATTCGTGGCCAATGCCTTGAAAGGAACTCTTTCTAAGATCACCAGTGTAGTAGACTTGTTTCCGGTGATTGAATGCCAGAATTAATTCCTTCTTGAGTAAAGGACCAAAAAAAAATTTTGAAACACCATGAAGTTTAGTTCTAATTTGTTCAAACATCCCTTTCCTTCTACAAGGGGTGTCTTTTTTCATACGCCGGGTTGTCTTCGTACTCGACGTACTTACAGATCTTAATCCCCATTATCGTACATGGCATCTATACTTGTGTCCACAAGGGTTCATTGTATTTACAATATACTCATTATTGTTATCCACGAGTAGTTTGCGTTTGTTTGTAGGAACCCGTTGCATCCACTACAACATTTTGGAAATGCTCGTAAAAGACCCATTGCTCTTGCATCACATCCACCTTACAACAATTTCAGGTGGTTTGATAATTATACTTGTTTGTGGGGATGAGTCTTCCGCTATTGAATGGCAGTACTGCCATCTCAATATATAGGAATTTGTAGAGATTGTCGTAGGAGTCTATTATATCTGCATTATATCCACATTTATCATTCACAATTTATTTGCGGTGATGGGACCTCCACTATTGATCTCCAGTGTAGTCTTCTTCAATCAACAAATGAAGTTGCTAGTTGTTGTAGTCTCCTTATGTATGTTTGTAAGATAACCACCATATCTGTAACGCATTTGCATTAACACTTCTTGATACACCAAGAAGCTTGATGTTTTCTTGAAGTTAAGCCTTCATTTGCATGCCATTTATGTTTGAAGTTTTTATGCTATTAGCCCTTTGCTTACATAAAACATTTATGTTCATTTGAGAACTTATGACTTTCATATTTTTAAGAGCATTAAGATTCAATTCCTTGCAATCCGCATTGAGTTTAAGTGTAGTTCAAAATTCTCCGTATTTGTTTCTTTTGAATTCAAGTCCCAAATTAGGTATACAAGTTCAAGTGCTCAAGTCCACGGATCCCTTGTATTCAATCTGTTTTGAGTCCAAAGTACATATTCAAGTGTTTGTTCAAGGTCTTATTTAATTCATCTCATTTTCAAATTGAGTTTAAGTTTAAATTCACTAAGTCCGAGTCTATTCCTTGTATTATGTTAAATTCCAAAATTTTATTATATTTTGTTCAAGTTTGAACTAAATTCATTTTGATTTGTGTTCAAGTACACTCCTAATGCTCATTTGAGTCTGAGTTCTTGTTCTTTTGAGTTCAATCAGATCCGAGTACAGTCATATTCACCCAAAATTTTGATGGCCTCCCGGCATCTCCCCTATTTAGGGGAAAACCATGAAAATTGGGCCTCCCGCCATGCTAGAGAAAATCATGCATGATAGGTGCCCATGTACGAGGACACCTTGGCTGTGAAATCTTTGCCCCCATCACGCTAGAGAAATATGTGTATGAGTTTTTGGTACCTATTGCAAGAAAACCAGTTGTTTCCCCGCGAGCAGGTACTTATGAATATCCCAGTCTCTCCATAGAAGCCGCATCGGGTTCCCATCTCACTACGCTAGAAAAAAGCGTGTATGAGCGATTTGCCGGCTCAACACGAATATTGAGAACAGGATTTTGAAACCGAGGGGTCGCTCACATATCTCATTCTAGGTGTCGCACCGGGTTCCCTTCCCACCACGCTAGAGAAAAGCGTGTATGGCCGGTCTGCCAGCCCGAGACGCATGTCGATGTAAGAGAGGAAAATTTATTATTATTATTTTTATTATTATATTTATTTAATTTATTGTAATTAATTATAATTTAAAAATAATTAATCATAATTATAATAATTAATTATATTTAGTTGTAATTGATAATAATTAAATTAAATTAAAATAATTTATTATAATTAATTTTAATTAAATTATAATTAATTATTAACGATAATAATTATTAACATAAAGCTGCTCCTTTACCCGCTAATGAACCAAATTATCAGGATTTGGTTCAAAGATTTGATCACCTAGAGACTCATGTTTATCAATGTTTTGATCAAATAGAGACTCATCTTCAGCAGTAGGATGCATAATATCAGCATGACATGGGGTTTATGAGGGATTAGATGAATGATATTAATACAAACATGCTTATAATTAGTACTTATTTTAATATCTTCGATGTTGCACCTCCTCCTCCTCATCCTCCAGATCAGAGTCCTTCTGAGTGACAGTTGCACTTGATTTTATATATTTTCTCTAGTTGGTGTGTTAGTTTTATGTTTTAGAAAAATATGATGTATTTTCTTTTCTTTAAATGTTGTTGTTTTTAAAACTTATGTCATATTGATATCTTATGTTTTAATTGTAATATCCTTCATTTTGATATCAATATAAGTTATCATGTTTTGACTTTAATTTAGTTTTTTAAATGTGTGTTAGCCTTTATGATAATCATTAGATTTTTGATCTTATTAGTGCTATACTTTGAAATGCAAGTTAAAATTAAATTCATTAGAAAATCTAATTTTTTTAAATTTAAGTTTTGCTTCTAACTTGATGTTATTAAAATTGTCAATTTCATGTCTCTTATTTAGTCTACATCAATGTCTAATATTATTATTGCAATTGTGATGTTTTTCTTATTTTGTATTTCACTTATCAATAAATATTTATGTACATAGAAATATTTGAAATTTTTTATTATTGATTTTGTAAGATCAAAATTACTTTTGAAAAATGTACAAATGTATAAAAAACAAAAGGAATGCGCAATGGTTCACAAGTTGAAAAAGAGGCATAAAATAAGCCCACACGTAAAAAGATGTACAAAAATGTGTCACAAATTTGAAAAAGATGCGCAAAGCGCCACACTAGTAGTTATTTCTTTCCATTATCTTTAATCTCCTAATTCAAATTGATCTTCTGTACATTTATATTTCGTATTGAAATTTGAAATATACAAATTTTCTATTCATCCTTGTTGCAATGATTTTCTCTATCTTAGTGTCTAAATTGACTCATGTTTTTGATAAATACTTTTTATTATCAATGTTATATCTGTTCTTAAATTCTATGAATTACTATGATTTGCCTAATATTTTGATTTTGTTTGCAAAATTAATTTCAATCACTTTCAAGGATCAATTATCAAAGGGTTATCATATAACTGCTTACATTTATAGTCTTTTTCTTCTTCTCTTTTTGCTGTTGTCAAAAAGGGGGATAAATTGTACGTTCATATGTGTTTTTATTTTATGTATTTTTGTTTTATTTTGATGTATTTTTGTTTTTATTTTGTATTTCTAAAAGTTTTAAAAAAAAATTATGATTAAATTGCCCCCTTATTTTCATGTGTTCATCAATTCAAGAGTTTAGGAGATTCTTAGAATTTGAAATTATACAAACAATAATTGTTTTGTCATCATCAAAAAGGGGGAGATTGTTGAAAGAGTTACTATTTCATGTTTTAAATTCTTACAACTTGTATAGTTTTGATGATTTTAAATATTATTGTTTTATGTGTAGTTATCTCCTAACACTTTTTGAAAGATTTGTTTTTTCTCTTGCGTGTACTAACATTTCAAGAAAATTAAACTCCAGACTACAAAGACTTTAAATCAAATTTAGCATGAGATACTTTGTAAATTTGAAGCTTGTACTTTTCTTTGAATTAAGTTTGTGAGGGAGTGATTATAATTGAGTTAATAAATACACACACACTTAAAGAGATCTTAAAAAATTTATACTGATCGTACAGAACAAATCATGTTCGTACGGGATGATCAGGTCAGTTATCTCCTCTTAAGAGTAATGGAACGAAGAGGAGTTGAAGAAATTTTTTCTAAGTCCTGATCGTCCAGGACAAACTAAAACTCATCCCAGGATGAAATGTTCTCTAGAAAATTTTCGTATAGATGAAATTTATATTCGTTCCAGGACAAAATGCTCTTTTAAAAAATTTCGTCCAAACGAATTCAAATCATCCTAGGACAAAATCTCCTCTGGAGAATATTTGTTCAGACACAATTTATAATCATGCCAGGACGAATTTCTCTCTAGAAAATTTTCGTCCAGACGAACTCAAAATCGTCCCAGAACAAACTGTCCTCCGTAAAAATTTCATCCAGACGAACCCATATTCATCTCAGGACGAAGTGAACCGACTGTAAAAATTTTGGCTATGTTCTGCAATTTTTGGGAACGACCTATGGAATAACCGTTCATACCGGACGAACCTAGTTCGTATGGGACATAAATCGGGTACGAATTCATTTTGTACTAATATACATTTGGTTTGATTCCAACACATTTAAGTAAAATCATTCAGAATGATCCACGATCGTACGGGAAGATCCCCTGCATGTTGACTTGAAATTTGCAATTTTTGGACAGTTTTTTATGTCTTTCCTATATATAGTCCAATCTAAACTGTCACTTAATCTTTTTGCTCACTGATCTTCATGCCTATTGAAAGAAGAGTCAAGGAGAGAGTGTGAGAGAGTGTTCGAAAGTGAATTCTTACTACTAGAGCATAAAGGCTTCACTTGGTGCTAAAAGGAAAGAGTTTTTACTTTTGAGTTGTGATTACTTCACTCTTTTCTTTCTTCCTTATAGATTTCTTGTGAGAAGATCTGTCAAGGAGATCCGGTTCTCTGCCGACACTTGGAGAGTGTGAACAGCC
The DNA here is from genome assembly GCA_016618105.1 of Dendrobium huoshanense. Taxonomy (NCBI): domain Eukaryota; kingdom Viridiplantae; phylum Streptophyta; class Magnoliopsida; order Asparagales; family Orchidaceae; genus Dendrobium; species Dendrobium huoshanense. Next base: position 44,280,161 of record CM028358.1, on the reverse strand, counting down.
AAAGGGTTCTCTGCCCACACTAGGAGAGTGTAAAAGGATGAAGGATTCTCTGCCCACACTAGGAGAGTATGAAAGGACGAAGGGTTTTTTGCCCACACTAGGAGAGTGTGAAAGGATGAAGGGTTCTCTGCCCACACTAGGAGAGTGTGAAAGGATGAAGGGTTCTCTGCCTACACCGGGAGAGTGTGAAAGGAAGGACAGTTCTCTGCCAACACTTGGGATAGTGTAAAAGGACGACGGTTCTCTACCGCATTAGGTAATGGTGAAATGAGTTTTTCTAAAGGCTTCTCCGCCTTGCTATGGGTGCAAAAGGAGTGTCACTAGTGCTATTAGTGCAATACTCAGAGGGTGCCTCCGGGGAGTGGATGTAGGTCGTGTTTGACCAAACCACTATAAATCTTATGTCTTTTATTTTTTGCTGCTTTTTATTTTCTGCTTCACTATTTTTAAGTTGTGGTTGAAAAACTATTTCTACAAAATTCATTAAAGTTTATTTTTGGTATAAAATATTCAAAATTAAATTTTAAATTATCAATTCACCCCCCTCTTTGTTAGCTGCTGGGACAAAATCTTAGGTTTAACAACCTAATTCATAGTGAGCAAGTTTCAACAGGAGTGAAATTGAATCAAAATAAAAAGTTCAAGTTTTGAACTAATCGTACTGGATGATTCGTTATGATCTTAGAAAATAGCAGCCAACATTAATTTAGGCAAGTATTTAAGATTAAAATTTTATTCTAATCATCATAGACGATCTAGATCGTCTATCAATATAAATCATGCATAAATTAATCATGTGATTAGAGGATTAACTATGGTTAAATTATTCAATCACATCATTCTAGACGATCTATATATCGTACAGGACAATTTTTACCAACATACATGATTTTTCCTAAATCATTCAAAATGAAATACCATATTTTTTTTAATCGTCCAGGACTCGACTGATGATCCAGTAGAACTCCGGGCATTAGGTGGTGTTCTAGTGGAGCTCGAAGCCTCAAGTGGTGGTTCAGCAGAGAAACCATATTAGGCGATGGTCTGACAAACGAGAGGGGCTTAAGTGGTGGTTCGGTGGAGCAACGACATCAGGCGATTGTCTAGAAAAGGTGATGGGCTCAAGTGATTGTTTGACGGAGGTGAGTGCCTCAAGTGCTGGTCCGGTGATAGTTCAGGCCTCAGGTGGTGGCCTGGTGGAGCACAGCACCTCAAGTGGTGGTCCGGCGAAGCAACGACGTGATACGATGGTTTGTCAGAGGTGAGGTCCTCAAATGGTGGTCCTGTAGAGCAATGACGTTAGGTGGTGGTCTGGTGGAGGTGAGGGCTTCAAGTGGCAGTTAAACAGAGCAACAATGTTAAGCGGTGGTTCGACAGAGGTGAGGGCTTCATGTAGTGGTCTAACAGAGCAACGATGTCAAGCAGTGGTGTGGCGGAGGTGAGGGCTTCAAGCAGTGGTCCAACGAAGCAACAACATTAAGCAATGGTCCAGAGGAGGTAAGGGCCTCAAGTGGTGGCTTGGTGGAGCACATAGCCTCAAGTGGTGGTCCGACAGAGCAATGACTTCAGGATGTGATCTGGCGGAGGTGAGGGCCTCAAGTGGTGGTCCGGTGGAGCAATGACATCGGGCGGTAGTACGGTGGAGGTGAGGGCGTCAAGTGGTGGTTCGATAGAGTAACGACATCAAGCAGTAGTCTGGCAAAGGTGAGTGCCTCAAGTGATGGTTCGGTAGAGGTGAGGGCTTCAAGTGGTGGTCCAACAGAAGTTTGGGCCTTAGGTGGTGGCCTGGTGGAGCACAATGCCTCAAGTGGTGGTCCAACGGAGCAACGACGTCAGGCGGTGGTCCAGCGGAGGTGAGGGCACAAGAGGTAGTCTGGTGGAGCAATGATGTCAGGTAGTGGTCTAGCAAAGATGAGGGCTTCAAGCAGTGGTCCAGCGGAGCAACGATGTCAGGCAATGGTCCGACATAGGTGAGGGATTTAAGAGGTTGTCTGGCAAAGCAACGATGTCAGGCGGTGGTCCAACGGAGGTGAGGGCTTCAAGTAATGGTTTGGCGATGCAACAATGTCAGGCGGTGGTCCGGCGGAGGTGAGAGCCTCAAGTGGTGTCTTGGTGAAGCACAAAGCCTTAAGTGGTGGTCCGACGAAGCAACGACGTCAGGCGGTGGTCCGGCGGATATGAGGGCCTCAAGTGGTGGTCCGACAGAGCAATGACATTAGGCGGTGGTCTGGCGGAGGTGAGGCTTCAAGTAATGGTATAGTTGAGCAACAACTTCAGGAGGTGGTACGATGGAGCATCGACTTCAGGCAATGGTTCGATTGAGGTGAGGCCCTCAAGTGGTGGCCTAGTGGAGCACAGAGCTAGAAGTGGTGGTCCGGCGGAGCAACGACATCGGGCGGTGGCTAGGCGGAGGTGAAGGCCTCAAGTGGTGGTTCGGCAGAGCAACAATGTCAGGCGGTGGTCCGGCAGAAGTCTGACGGTGGTCGAGGAGGAGCGTGGAGGCAAGTGCAATATCCGATCTCTCACTTTATCTCTTTCCTGGAACCCCCTCCTAAAGAGAAAGGAGGGCATGCCCCATAAATAGGTGATAGATCAAGGGTAAATGGGGAGTGGTTGCATGGACGACCGATGTAGAACCCCTTGATCATGGACCGTTTGATGGACATTTGAATGTTTTAGTGATGTCAGAATTCAGTGATTTTGGGCTCATTGGATTTGTCTCATCTAGCTATTCGATTCAACTATAAGCACGTCATGTTTGGAAACCGCTTGATAATCCAATTTGTTGTCCGAACCCTCTTACAACACTTCGGACCCTTGATTATGACTCATTTGGGCTCAGATTGTGTCAAGTTTTGTATCGTTGGGTTTGTATTTCTGAGACGTTTAGTTCGACTGTTAGTTTGCTAAAATCAGAGTTTGGATGGTTCCAATTTTAATTTTGGAAGTTTCAAACTTGATTTGGCCTCGAGATTCATGCGTGATCAAAATTATATTTCGATGATGTATCAATATATATTAGTTCGGAGATTATATTTGAATTTTAAAGTAGCTAATTAAATTTGCTACTTCAAAATATCATGTAATCACAAAATTCAACGCAAATCCTAGAACTTTGAAATAAAGGGTTTAAAGATAATTAGAGAGGTTTTTCATGGTGAAAGAGGGAAAGAATATCATGTCTATTTATGTAATGGCCTCCACACTCACATTCATGAATTAATCATAGTATTCTCTATCTTTTATCTAATGAAAATCTAGAAATAATTATTCACTTTTAACCAATCCCTTTTGGTAAATCATAAACTCAAATCTTTGATTGTATCATTATAAATTAATAATGATCTAGTCCCTAAAGCTCCTCTTGAGAGGTAATAAACTATAAGAGAGCATTTACAGGAAACTTAAAACACTAGCAAGAAAATAAATCTTATTTTAATTATCTAAAATAAGGGAAAAAGTCTTTGCGACTACACAAGTTTTATTCAAATTTATTTTTATTTCAAAATGATAGTTAAATGTCATTTCCAACTTTCGACATTATATGATATTCTTTATGATATATTTGATAATGAAAATTGATATATAAGCAAAAAAATTATGTTGATCGGGCATGAATCTCGAACAAAGATCAAGACTAGAAACTTCAAAAATTAAGTTGGAGACCATCTGAACACCTTCGGTAAACTGACAGTTGAATTGAACATCTGGAAAATAGAAACCAAATGACACCAAATTTGACTCAATCTGATCTCAAAAGAGCCCAAATCAAAGACCCGAAGTGCATTGGAAGGTTCAATCCATAATTTTAATTACCAAATAATTTTTAAATGTGACATGCTTATAATTGAATCAAGCTGCTCGGCGAGCCAAATCCAACGAGCCCAAGATCATCAAGTTCATATATCACTAAGAAGTTCAAATGTCCAGTACATGGTTCATGATAAAGGGATTCAAGATCAGTCGTCCATTCAAACCACCCCCAATTTATCATGGATCTTCCTACTATTTACATGCCATACCACTCTCAGAAAATTATAAATAGATCCCACATTTCTCACAGAAGGGGACCCCCAAGGAGGCCCAAGCAAGAAGAGGAAGAAAAGGAAGAGAACTCTGACTGACAGTCGACTGATGATGGAGTTATGCCCGAACGCCAACTGATGCCGACGGAGTTCATCCCGTCCACCGATTGACGTTGGAGTTCTTCCCGACCACCTTCTAACACAGGAACTCTGCCCGATCGCTGACTAATGTCGTAGATATGCCTATCCACCGACTGACGCCAGAGCTCTGTCCGACCATCTACTGAAGCAAGAGTTCTTCTAGGCCACCGACTATCATTCAAGTTTTGCCCAACACTCGACAGAAGCTGGAGTTCTACCCCACCGTTGACTAATGAAAGAATTCTGCATGACTGCCGACTGACACTTAAATTCTACCCGATGCCAGATTTGTACGTACCTGACGCCGGATATCCACTCGTCGCTAAACTTTTGTCTGTATTGGACTTCCACCCGAATCCAAACTTTCTCCTATCACCAGACTTCTACTCATCACCAGAATCTCGTTGGACTTCTACCCGACGCCTAACTTCCGCCCATCATCAGACTTTTATCAATCGTCGGACTTTCGTTCAACTTCTACCTAACAACAAACTTCCACACGTCGCTGGACTTATGGACTTCTACTCGATGCTGAACTTTTACCGTCGCTGGACTTCTACGCATCGTCGGACTTCTACCAGTTACTAGACTTCCGCCCATCACAGGATTTCTACCCAACGTTGGATTTTCGCATTTCAACGGTCCTTCGGATCTACTTCACTAGACAACAATCTTTCTGACTATGGTTGCCCACCAACTACGGTCCTTCCGGCCTCCGCTGCCCACATACTACGGTCCTTCTAACCTTCCTTTCCAGAGAACGATCCTTCCAACCTTCTGACCTCTGTTGTCCACCGATTATGATCCTTCCAACCTCTGTCACCAGAAAATGGTATTTTCGACCTCCGTCAACCACCGACTATGGTTCTGCCGATCAAACAAACATATCAATACTGATTCATACAAGTCCCATCACATAATGCATGTTATATGATGTGTATTTATTACATCAATCCAAGGCCTTCCCCCAAGGAAGGGCATCATTTGTAATCAGCTGCAAATAATAGTGGATTCATTCAAACTAGACCAAGCCTCCTGGCTTTTCTCCTTTTTAGGTTTTTCCACGTAAAAATGTTGGTGTATCTTATGAATATTGCACACACACTTTTATATGATTGCGTGCTGGATCTTCGTACATAGATAAGGTATTAAAATTTATATTTCTCTATTGCCGAGAATAGTCCAGGATGCAACAAAAATGATAATATCTATTTATATTTTAAGATCGATAGTAAAATATCATTTTTATTTATAGATATAGTATGCTATTCTTTATACGAATTTAATTATAAGAAAATCATGTGGAAATATATTTTTCAACATTATCAAACAAATTTGATATCTTTAATACAACGGAGAAGTATTTCATTTGAAGAAAACCTACGCGACTGGATATTTTAACATTTTCTCAAGAGCCAATTTGGGAAAAAATGTAATAAACCATTGTTCTTTTTGATATATTTTTTTTGAGAAGACTTTAGGTTAACTTTAATAAGTTCACGTTAAAAAATATTAACATTTATATGATCCATTCAACAAATTCTGGACTCGCATTTCTCAATATTATATAAATTTTTTTATTTAACATAAAACTCCCTTTTATCATCTATTTTTCATTTCCTCCATAAATTTCTCTAACAATAATGTTTATAGTCACAAAAGCATGAACAAGACCAATAAATATGCAAAATCATGCAATCATTTTGATTTAGAGATGATGGGATTGATCTTAAATTGTTATTCAAATACATAAGGAATTAACGCACTTTATTTTCTTCAGGCAATATTATCATACTATTTTCAAATTTAATGAATTAAATAAAGAGGCGTGTTCTAAAAAAGTATATATGTTAAACTAATTTATAGACTGAATTAATGTACAATTTACTTAAGAAAATAAAGAAAAAATCAAAATATTTTTCTTTCAAACTAGAGAGAAAGTTTTTAAATTGTGAATGTACATAACCATTGAAAGTTCGCTAGGGATGTTAAGCCATATAGAACTGGCCCAAGGTTAACCAAGAGGGGGGGGGGGGGTGAATTGGTATTTTAAAAATTTTTTAGGCAAAGCACAAATACAAACTAAATCACCACAAAGAAATAACGTGCAAAAGAAATAAATGCGGAAGTAGTAAAAATAAGAACACAAGGGTTTATAGTGGTTCGGTCAACTCGACCTACGTCCACTCCCCGGAGGCGCCCTCCAAGTATTGCACTACAATCGTGACTCTCCTTTAGCCCCAACGGCTAGGCGGACAAGCCTTTACAAACACCTCTTTTTGCCACACCCGGAAAGGCAGAGAACCTTCCTCCTTTTGCTTCCTCCTGTAGCAGACAGAGAACCTCGATCGCTTGCTGGAACTTACCTCTCCCAACCCTTCAAAGGACAAGAGACTCTAGGGAAGAAGAAGTGGAACAATTCTTGGAGAAACCCTTGTGAATCCCCTCACAAGCTCCCCCTCACAAGATCCTCTCTCTCTCTCTCCTTTAGGTTTTCTCAGGTCAAGACAGCAGCCAAGGATGTTCAAAAACATTGAACAAGAGCTCTTATATAGAAGAGCTTCAAAGGATCTCATTAATTGTAAGTTGTGGACTATATCGTCCAGGACGATATTGACATCGTCCTGGCCGATCAGTACAAATCCCATGAGATCGGCTGGGGCATCACTCTGAATACAAGTTGGATGATTGAAAATTGGCTTGATCATCCTGGCCAATCGTACGATCGTCCAGGCCGATCAGTTCAAATCAGAGGAAAATCATCCTGAGCATCGCTCTGAATTCAAGCTGTCCGATCCCGATCGTCCAGGAGCAACTAAGGTTTTTTGAATAGATCATCCTGGCCGATCCTGTGATCATCCAGAACAATGTGATCGTATCAATCATCCTTAATTACTTCCTTAATTTGTCTGATTAATTAAGACATAATTGTGAATATCGTCCAGGCCGATTTTCAAAAATATAGAATATCTTAATTATTTATGGCGGCAATTTCTTTCTATTTTGATCCTATCATCCTGGCCGATACACGTGTCATCCAGGCCGATTTGCTAATGACGACTGCCTTAATTAAGAACCTCTATTTAGAATTTTTGTTTTAAGCCAGATCGTCCAGGACGATGTAAATATCATCCTGGCCGATTTGAGTAAAAACAAAAATTTGAAGTCTCTCAAGTGTGTGCGTATGTGTGTAGGGTTACTTTGCATTAGTTATACCAAAGATTACAATTGACTCAAGAGGGGAAAAATAAATTTACAAACTGACTCAACCTTAATCTACCCCATCTTGAGCTGGCTCCGTTTTTCCATCCGATCTTTGATTCCTGAAAAGTCAGTTGTAAAAGACAGTCCAAGTCAAGTAAGAGTGTTTGCCAATCATCAAAACATAGTTCATAGACCAGAATTTGCAACAACCATCATTATTATTCTCATCAACATAGAACTCTTCAAACATTTTCATCAAGGATAGCCCGTGCTTTACAGACAGCACATTCATTTTTAATCATCAACCAATTTTTGATGAATCCTACATGATAGATATGGTTGTAGCTCAGGATAGCTATGTTCTTCTTCAACTTGATCTCTTCCTTCAATAAATACATAACTAAATGAAAATTTATTAAATGTTATACATTAAAATAAATTAAGAAAATAATAATTTAATAAGTACCTGACATATAGTGCAAATTATATTCTCCTCTGTGGTTGTTTATCGGCCAAAACTATTGATCAAGAAATTACATATGCTTTCTTTTGACAATATATTACTAGCTCAACTACTTTGATTTGGTGGATTCTGAGATTTCAGAACAAAACTAATTAGCAGTAGAAACTCAACTAAATAATATGTGAGAAGAATAAAGAACACTCACTTATATGTAAAATCATTATTGTTCATATGATTAATTATCTGCTGCTCTATCGCTCTCTCATTAATATCAGCGGCTGTAGAGTGTATCCTTGTAGTATTAGTATTGCCTGAGTGAATATGAGGAGGTAATTCATATCCTGAATCATTAGTCGAATAAATGGCCAGGGAGATACAGAGTGGGAATGAGAGAGAGAGAGAGAGAGAGAGAGAGAGAGAGAGAGAGAGAGAGAGAGAGAGAGAGAGAGAGAGAGAGAGAGAGAGAGAGAGAGAGAGAAAGAGAGAGAGAGAGAGAGAGAGAGAGAGAGAGAGAGAGAGAGAGAGAGAGAGAGAGAGAGAGAGTTTAGAATTGAAGAAAAGAAAAGAAAAGATGTTCGTACTATGATGAGGAGGACCAGTCTACATCGATGGCCTAGGAACAGATGGCATCATCCATCTCATTGAAACAGAATGCATCATCCATGGCACGATAACAGACCGCATCAATGGTGTATAAGCATAGCCTGTAGCAACTGAAAAGTTTGTAAATATTAGCATATCATCTAATCGCGGCTGCACCCAAAATCCACCTTCCATATATAGCTCCTAAAATTGAAACAACTTTTCGAGAAAATTAAGAAAGCAAGTCGTTAAAGAAGAAGAAGAAGAAGAAGAAGAAGAAGAAGTGTGGAGTCGCTCGTGAGTAGCGGATGAGAGAAATTGGGAGGAGATTTTAGATCCGAATGCATATTTCTGTAACATTTATAGATGCAGTTCAAACTAGCGGTAATATTCAATTATGTTTTCAAATTAATAAAACTCTATCTTTGGAAACCAAATCAAATGAATAAAATATATTTATGGAAAGGAAATCCTCCAAATTTCATCATATCTGAACAAAGATTATTTATGATATCCGAATTATTCTAACGGTTTATGAAATCTAAAATGAATAAATTATTCTAACTATTTATAAATTTAATTATTTGACTCTAAATTTTAATTTTAATATAGTACTATTATTTGTATTTTGATTCTTTGAATACTTTTTTTTAATAAATATATAAAACGGGTCAAATTAGTATAAAATTTTTCTTATGAGCACACAATTAGCCGATATTAAAAATTTTTCTTATGAGGGGACAATTGGTCTCAGGTGGTGGTCAGGCATAGGAGAGGGCCTCAAGTGGTGGTCTGGCGGAACTCTAGCGGTGGTCGAGGAGCTTCTTCCTTCTATTCTCATGTTCTCTTCTTGCTTCGAGGTCCATTTTCAAGAGAAATAAAGGGTCTATTTATAGATTTATGGAGTGGATTAGCCCCGTAAATAGGTAAGAAATCAAGGGTAAATGGGGAGTGGTTGGATGGATGGCCGATGTTGAATCCCTTGATCATAGACCATTTGATGGACATTTGAACATCTTAATGATATCAAAATTTAGTAATCTTGTGCTCGTTGGATTCGTCTCAACGAGCCGCTCGATTCAACTATAAGCACGTTATGTTTCGAAACCGTTTGATTATCCAAATTGTGGTTTGAACCTTCCAATAGCACTTTGGGACTTTGAGTTGGACCTATTTGGGCTCGAATTGAGTCAAATTTGGTGTCGTTGGGTTTGTATTTTCGAGTCATTCAGTTCGACTATAAGTTTGCTGAAATCAGAGTTCGGATGGTCCCATATTTTATTTTGAAAGTTTTCAACTTGATTTTGCATCGAGATTCATTCCCGCTTAAGATAATTTTTAGCTAACATATATGTTGCCCCCCTACTTTTCGGACGTCGAAGTCCCAAAAATCCAAAAATATGCATCGTAGCTCGTGATAAATTTTTCGGGTGATTTTAAATTCGAATGTAGTCCGATTGTGGGCGTAGAGGTCCCGAATTGCTTTAAAAATGTTAAAATTGAGTATGGGTCATTGAAAAATAGTTCCAGGGACCCCAAAAATGTCTGATTTAAATTTTGGTACCAAAATAGAACACCGAAATGAGAAGGGATGGAACCTGCCGGCGGGCGCCACCGTGCGGCATAGCGCCTGCGCCTCGCTCGCATGAATGGGACAGCCGACTCGTGTCTGGCCATCACAACAGGCTACTCAGGCCCGCGCCTGGCCTGCACGGTTGCCCGTCCAGGCCTGTGTGCTAGCTTGTGCACTAGTGCCCGACCCGAGATGGCCCGTCGGCAGGCCCGCGTGGTCGGCTTATGGTTGGCTGGTAGTTTGCTTAACTACCGGTGGTTTGGTCAAATTTTTGTATATATATATATATATATATATTCTTTCTCTTTTTTCTTCTTTACTTTTTTTGCAAGAGAGAGAAAGAGTTTTTTTTCTCTCTCCCATAACTTCCCCAACATCTCCAACTTTCTCCTTACACCTATAAATATCCTTCTAAGCGGTTTGAAATTCTTTCACCTTATCTTCTCCTTCCATTCTTTCAATTGAGGTATTCCCATGGTTTTGTCAAGGCCCAAGGCCCCTCTTTGTGCAAGAAGGATCGGATATCCCCCCTTCTCCCCCTAACACCCTCCATCTATTCTTTCAATTGAGGTGTTTCCTCGGCCCTATATGGGTGGTATCCCTCGTCCAGGCACAACGACCCTCTCTTTGCAAGAAAGAATGGAGATCCCTCCTTTTTTATCCCTCAAGCTAAGGCATTCCCCTACTCCTATCCATGTTTAGAGCCCCTCACTTAGTAGGAGTCTTCCCCTTTTTCTTCGAGGGGAGGTCTGATGTTAGTCAGTGGAAGTTTGGATGAAAGTCTAATGTCGGGAAGAATTTTGGTGATGAGTGGAAATTTGGCTTTGGGGAGAAGCTTGATGAATTTCTAGTGAGGGGCAGTATTCTGGCGTTAGGTAGAAGTGCGTTGAAAGTCCATTGACGGGTAGTAGTCTGACGAAGAGTAGAAATTTAGGGTCAGGTAGAGGCCCAATGAAAGTTTATTGATGGGCATAAGTCTGATGACAAGCAAAAATTCAACATAAAGGAGAATCCCAATGATATTCAGGCGATGGTAAGCAGTTCGACAACGAGTGAAATTTTGGCATCGGGTATAAGTACGACATCAGGTAGAAGATCAATGACAGTCCGATGATGGGTAGGAATTTAACGTCGAGTAGAAATCTGAGGAGATTTTGATGTTGGACAGAAGTTCAATGTCAGGTAAAAGTACAACGTCGAGTAGAAGTTTGACAAAAGTCCCGCGATGGGTAAAAGTCTAGCAATGGAAAGAAGTTTAGTGTCGGGCAGAAGTCTAACAAGAGTCCATCAATGGGCAGTAGAGCATATGATAATAGAATCTATAAAAAATATACAAACTATCTGAGGTTGTATGCCATAGCCCTTACTCGATGACGTTAGCCCATATAGAAGAAGTCAGGAGAATCCACCAAAGATGTGTGAGCTATCTGAAGTTATATATCAGAGTCCTTTCTCGATGACGTTAACCTGTATGGATGAGGTTAAGATAATCCACCAAAGATGTGTGACCTATTCGCGATTATATGTCATAGTCATGCTCGATGACGTTAACCTGTGTGGAAGAGGTCAAAAGAATTCACCAAGGATGTAATACCTATCCAAGGTTGCATGTCAGAATCTTGCTCGATGACGTTAACTTGTGTGGAAGAGGTTAAGAGAATCCACCAAGAATGTAAGACATATCTGAGGTTTATGTGAAAGCCCTGATCGATGATGTTAATCTGTGTGGAAGAGGTTGAGAGAATCCACCAAGGATGTAAGACCTATCCGAGGTTATATGTCAAAGCCCTGCTCGATGACGTTAACCTGTGTACAAGAGGTAGAGAGAATCCACCAAGGATATAAGACCTATCCGAGGTTGTATGTCAGAGCCCTGCTCGATGACTTTAATCTATGTTGAAGAGGTCGAGAGAATCCATTAAGGATGTAAGACCTATCCGAGGTTGTATGTCAGAGCGCTACTCGATGATGTCAACCTGTATGGAAGAGGTCGAGAGAATTCCCCTGTGATTGATCATCCAGTGATTGAGACATAATAAAGATTGTGTATTTTTCAAACTAAGGATAATGAGATTATATCCATCAGTAGTTTTTATTGTCATTTTTCAAAGAATGGGACAATATCAAAATGAACTAAACAATATATTACTATATTTTGTAATACAATAAGTCCTCCCTAGTATGGCTTAGGGATATATAAATTACACTGTACTCAACACATAAGATATACGTATGGGGACAACACAATATTTAACTTAGAAGAAAACACTAGGGATATCAAAGTTACACCCTATTTAACATAAAAGAGATATGATGAAACAAGATAAGTACTATTACTAACACAAATGCATGAAGTGCACGATCATTTAATCTCACCAACAATTTGAATATTATTCAATAGTTGTTTTTCATGTTGTTGATTTTGCCCCCAGTAGGACCAGCTTCATCCCGAGCAGGTGGGTTTTGGATGAATTTACAGAGATATCCTTATCGGATTAGCCTCTCAATTTCATCCTTGAGTTATTTACAAGCTTCAGTAATGTGCCCACGACTATGGTGGAAATGACAGTATCGATCATGATTTCTTATATTTGGCTTTAAAGGATTAGGTCACTTAATATTTTCTTGGTCTCAAATGGCCATCAGTACATTGGCTCAAGGTGCGTTAAGAGGTGTATGCTCTTCTTCTTGTCAAAACTCCTATCGTGAGAATGGAGGACTTGGAGGCAGGCTATTCTTTCATTATTTCTTTTGCTACGAGAATGAGTTATCCATCGTAGGAGCATTTTTGTGCTTTCCGGACGGTTGGTCAAACTGCTTCATATGGGCATTGATAGCTTCATCTGTTTATATTTATGCCTCCACACGATGGATGAAGTCAGCATATGAATGAACTATGTTTAGTATAAGTGTCGAGTAAAAGAGATTAAGACGAAGGCCTCCAAGGAAAACTCCTCTTAGCAATTCAGGATCTACTCATGGAATTTATTGAGCTTCCATAAAAAATCACTAAAAATACTCCTTAAGTGATTCTCTTCAATTATGGAAAATTCCAGAAAGGTGGGAAGAGTCTTTGACTATCCTCCAACTGACAATAAATTGTTCGACAAATATTTTGGCTAATTTGATGAGCATTGGAATGGATCCAGCGAGGAGTGAATAAAACTATATTTGAGCTTGCCCTTTGAGGGTAGCTGGAAAGACCTTGCATAGGAGTGCATTAGAGGCTTGTTGGATGTGGATTATGGTGCTATAGTGATTAATATATTCATATGGGTCAGATGTCCCATCATATGAATCAAAACTCAGTAGTTTAAATCTTACTAAATGGGGTGTTGAATGATGGCTTCAATCAGGGGTGATGACTCATGGAAGTCCCGTTGGTGAAAAGATTATCTTAATCTTTATAATTCATGTCGTAGGGCATTACGAGGGAGTTCAGCAATACACTGTCGGGCTGACTCCTTGGGGATGTCCAGAAGAATGCGAGGTTGGTGACCTGCATGAGAAGGATGGGTAGAGCTTTTTGTGTCAGCAATCTTATTTTCTTGATGTGTTGGAGGACACATTCTTAGTGGAGGAAGGGGAACTTCACCATGAAGATATTCAGGTTGAACATCTTCGAGCCCTGATGGGTCTCACAGGAGAAGAATCTCTTCTTGAGTTGTTAGTGCCGATCGTTGAGTCTGTCGCAGGAGTTGAAGGATATTATTCTGCGATTCCTCCATCTTTCTGATGCGGTCTTCCAGGGAAGGCCCTAAAGTTCCTTCTCCAATGGCATTATGTCCCCTAGGATAAAAAGAGGCAGATTCCTGGCGTCTCTGGTTCATGGAAGGATTTCTAGATTGGTGTCAGTTAGAGCAGGAGGCTTCCAAGATGCGATTTCTATGCTTGTTGGCCATTAGAGTAGTGCTTAGGATAGTAGGATTGAGATTCCCACATACGGCGCCAAACTATTGCGGGCTAGAATATACATAGCGATAGAGTTGTAATTCTATATCTTAGCATTGCACGGATATCGAGCTCACATAGAGAACATCAGATTTTTTACGTGGAAATCTCGGGAAAGGTTTCACTAGAAATTGAGTTGAGTACATTGGGTTGACTTATCCTTGAGGGTGATCAGATTAAAAATTTTAATCATATAGTTGAAGTCTAGTGTTAAATCTTGCATCACTTGAAAGTTAGGGCATCAGTTAGTAGTTCGATAGTGACTTGGCAAAATTCTGGCATCAATTGATGGTCTAGTGGACTTTAGGGCCTCAAGTGTTGGTCTGGCATAGTTCAGGCCCTTAGGTGGGGTTCCAGTAAAGGTGAGGGCCTTAGGTGGAAGTCTGAAAAAGGCGAGGGCCTCACACAGTGGTCCGGCAAAGTTGAGGGCCTCAGGTGGCGGTCCGGTGAAGGCGAGGGCCTCAATGGGCGGTCCGGTGAAAGCGAGGGCCTTAGGTGATGGTCCGGTAAAGGAGAGGGCCTCAGATGGTGGTATGGTGAAGACGAGGGCCTCAGGTGGTGGTCCGGCAAGGCGAGAGCCTCAAGTGGTGGTCCAGCAAAACTCCGGCGATGGTCCGGCGAAACTCCGGCTGTGGTAGAGGAGGAGCTTATTCCTTCTCTTCTCTTCTTTTCTTCTTTCTTCGGGGTCCCTTTTCAAGAGAAATGAGAAGTCTATTTATACAATTTTGGAGTGGCATGGCCCATAAATAGGTAAGAGATCAAGGGTAAATTGGGAGCGTTTAGATGGATGGTCGATGTTGAATCCCTTGATCATAAACCGTTTGATGGACATTTGAACGTCTTAATGATGTTAGAATTTAGTAATCTTGAGCTTGTTGGATTCGTCTCATTGAGCCGCTTGATTCGATTATAAGCACATTATTTTTGGGAACCGTTTGGTAATCCAAATTATGGTTTGAACCTTCCAATAGTGTTTCAGGACCTTGATTTGGACTCATTTGGGCTCGGATTGAGTCAATTATGGTGTCGTTGGGTTCATATGTCCGAGACGTTCAATTCGACTATAAATTTATTGAAATCAGAGTTTGAATGGTCAAAATTTTAATTTCAGAAGTTTTCAACTTGATTTTGCATCGAGAATCGTGCCCGATCAAGAAATTTTATATATATATATATATTTGGTACATGTATACATTTCTAAAGTTAGCTAGCGAATCATATTACTAAGAGTTTTTTTGGTTGCGAGCAAAAGAAGTGTAAAGTATTCTAAACATAGGAGATTAGAGAATAATGATGTTTGGTTTGAAGTAAAAAAATTCAGTGAAAAATTTTGGTGCATTTATAAATTCCATCTTTTTTTTGGTATATTTGGATTTCCTCATTTTTGAGCTAGTTCCAAATACACAAAAAATATATTATAATTGATGTTGCCCTCCACCATCATCCGTAGTCACCAACCATCCCGAACGCTGACCACCACTATCGCTAGTAACCCCTTGACAGTCCGTCGTCAGTATGGGCCACAACCGCCAATCTTTCGCTACTGCCTTCTGCCCGCCACCACTATTGTCATCATCATTTTCCACCCATCACTATTTCCACCTTCGGTCACTGACCACTACCATCGTGGCCAACCACCACTATCATAGACCTCCATTGAGCACCGCCACCCATCATTGTTGTCTGACACCATCGCCGCCAATGATTCAACAACATTAAATAAGCATGAAGATTTATGGGTTATGATGTAAAATATACGTTTCATCAACAAAATATAGTTTTTCATGTATATCCAATAAATTCTTATCATTTTTTACTAAAACAATAATAGGAAATTCCTTTTTGGTATTATCGTGCATAAACTCAAATTAGAAAACTCATTACTTCTTAAAGAACTTGAACTTCTCCCACACTATTTCTTTATTTCAATAACACAAACTTGAAAGTGGTCTCTAAATTCTAATACAATGGAGAAGATAAAGAAATGATGAATAGTACTAGGTGTGTCAAAATTTGATCTCACCCGAAAAACAACCCGGGGCTATCTCAGAAAATTCCAGGTTTGGATCAAATTATTTGCCATACGGGCTTGGTTTGAGTTTGGTAATATGACCCATTTATAAATCTGTTTCAGGTCTGGGTTGATTCAGAAACCCAAAAACAACCCAAAATGAATTGGTTTACACACACCTGATGGCTAACCCATGACTCACACCCTCAATCTCATGGATGCCCACTCCACACTAGCCCTGAGACAGTCCAAGTTCGCGCTCTTTCTCTCTCTCTAGATCTACAGGAAGAAATTCACGAAAAGCCCTCTTTCAGCGAGAGAAATCTTCACTTCAAGCCGTCATCGGAGATTGAGCTGAACATTGGGTTCTCTTATACTCCACCTTAGATGTTTTAACACTCTCAACATCAACAATTTAAGGTGGATGGACAAAATCTAATACGACAGAGCATCTCTCATGCTTGTTTCTTCTCCAACTTGAACGTCAACAACGATAATCTTTACTTCATTCAACTTCTCTTAAATTATATACGAAATCCAAGAGCGGAAATAGAATTTTGAGATTTATTATTACCCACACTATAAACGCATTTGTTTTCAATAATAATGTCATTTTCTTCTCCAATTATCTAATGAATAAGATTTTGTCTATTATTTCCCAGTAAAACTACAACAAAATAATTGTTCTTTTCCATTTAAATGACTTGATTCTTTATAATTGTAATTTTTT
>CM028358.1:44175210-44262981 GCA_016618105.1 Dendrobium huoshanense | reverse complement strand
TAGTTAAGAAAGTGTTCTTGCAAGTTATCTCAGCATCCTTAACAAAAAGTCACCCTTAATTATGCAATTCCTCTGAATCGCCTCTGTGCCACTAGATTATAAAACTTTAGTGCAACTTACCAAAAAAAAAAATTATTGGCCTAAAAAAGACACCCGCTGGCAATGGCCTTATATTGACTAATTTGGAATAAGTTTGTGATTGGGAAATTTTTATTTCTTTGGTGGAAAATGGCATAATGTAATATTACTTTTATTTATGTTAGACAGATCTCTTTAGTAAGCATGTAGTCAAAATCTAATTAATAAAACTTGCGTAAGACTTGTCTTGGTTTTTCAAGACTGATTATTACCAACTGAAGGTATTTTCACTTTTAATTTTCTAAGACAGTGGCTAACTTAAGATTAATTTCATTTGCACATGTTTTTCCAAGATGGTGGAACTTAATTAAATTCAACAATATAAGTTCAAAATAGTTCTCTAACTATTGACAAATATTTAATTTAGTCATAGAGTTTCACATTGCTCCAATTTAGCCTCTCAACTTTTAAAAATTAAATTTTATCTCAAAGCTTAAAATAAAACTTAAAGTTAACTCAAAATTAATATGAAGAATATTTTAAGTATTACAAGTGAATATGAGATTACATTGTTTATGTTTAATTTTATCATTTAATAAATTATAATATGTTAAAAAAATAGGGTTAACTAGTGAGAGTAAGGGTTGTTGTTTGAAGAAGCAATGAATGCTGCATTTTACAAGGCCTTGTTGGATGGTTGAAATCATCCTTTTATTGTATTTAAAGGAGGTTTTAGTTGAGTGATCTCCATCTCATTGACTTGTTTTGTTGGTGTTTTTATCATCCATGTTGCAAAAAATTGATGATTATAAATTTCTTTAGGTCATGTAAGTAGATGACCTCCGCTACATCTCATTGACATTTTTATAAGTTATGTTCTAGTTGTTCACATTATTAAAGGGGTAATTATTTTATAACCTGAAATGCTTTTTGTGAGCTACTTATTTGAATTGATATAAAATTTCACAACAAGAACATTTACACGACAAAAAAATGGAAATTGATATTTCATTAACCTGGCCAAATCTCAATCACACATATAATTTAATTTTAGATGAAAGAACAAGGATATAAAGTCACCAATATGAACATCCATATCTCAAGTTGGTATGAAAGAAGCATCCCTTAGAAGTTGTCATTAAGACTTACTATTCACTTGAAGATTCAACATTTAATAACACACAATAAGTTTGAGAGAAAATATAAATTGCATTCAGTAATTTATTAAAAAACTCTGTCTAATTATGCTAGTTGATTTGAAATCGCTTGTAGTAGTAAATAATACCTATTGAAGTAATCAATATAATATAAAATGCATATCATTTTCATAGGCACCAACAAACATATTACATAAAAAATAAACTAAAATATAAAAAAAGAAAAAAAATCAAAGAAACATGAATGCAAAAGGGTACATTTTAAAATTTATATCATTTTGCTCGACTTTAAAAAATTCGACTTCAACAGATTACATATTTGATATTTGTTATGCAAATATTGGCATAACTAACGTGTATTCTGTAAAGTAATCAATGGACCATCAAAAGAAATTATAACAATCAAAATCATGATAAAGTTAACTTTTCATATGGATTATAAATTAAAAAAAAAAACACGATAAAGAGATAATCAAGAAACTAAAAAAAGAATGCGACATTTTATTTCATATTCCTTAACTTAAGAGTTGTTTCATTAGATGGAAAATGTGTGTTATTGATTTTAATTATAAAAATAGTTAAATTTTCTATGTTTATTTTGATAGACTTTTCACTTTTGATAATTGATATTGATTCCCAAAATATTATTATATCATCATTCCTGGCAAGTTGTGATAAACTTTTAATATCTTCTTCAAACTTCATGTCTTTTCATTAACAAAGAATTTTCTATTGTCTTCACAAAAATAATTTCAAATGAGAAATGATTTGAAGCATATTATAAATGAATATTTACCTAAATTTAAATAATTTTTGAAAAGGGGTATAATATTAGTCATGCAATAATTATTTTTTCTTCATAATTTTGTCATGCAAAAGCAATGGATAAAAGTTGGATTAATCTCAATGATAGACATTTGTGATGATATAAAGATGGAGTCACTGCATTTATTAAATTTACCAATGAAAATAATTCTCAAAAGGAGAAGATTTGGTGCCCATATCGATACCGTGCAAATGTATTTTTTCAGACTTATAGTGTCGTAGAGAATCATTAACTAATTAATGGAATGTAAACATTATACATTGAGTGCACATGTCATGGGGAAACATCTCAAGCTTTCAATGATGCAAATTTAGGCAGAAGAGATGTGAATGATCTTAATAATACAAATGAATAGGTTGATGGGATTCAAGAAATCTTGGAGGATATACATAGGGAAACTTTCATGAACTCTACTCCCAGCAATTTACCAGATGAGGAATGTGATAATATTATCGAAAAAGATGAAACATCTATATTTGATAGATTACTGAAGGATGCACAACGTGATTTATACCCTGGTTCAGATTTATCTATGTTATCTGCTCTTGTAAAGTTACTACACATTAGAATTCTTAATTATTGGATAAATAAATCATTCAATATGATCATTGAATTCATAAAATTTATCTTGCCAACTGTTGAAACACTTCCGTCTTCATAGTATGAATCAAGGAAGATTTTATCAGACCTCAGATTAGGATGCGAAAAGATTCATGCTTGTAAAATGATTGTGCTTTTTTTTAGAAAGATTATGAGGATAAAGAAGAATGTCCCGAGTGCATGGAATCAAGATGGAAAGTTAATGATGGAAAAGGAAAGAAATTCCTCATAAAATTCTATGCTATTTTCCCATTACATCTCGATTACAACGGCTATTTATGTCAAGAAAAACTGCTCATGAAATGAGGTGGCATAAGAAAAATCAGTTTGGGGATGAAAATTTATTAATACATCCAGTTGATTATAATGTTTGGAAGGATTTTGATAATAGCTTTCCTTGGTTTGTAGAAGATTCTCGTAATGTATGCCTTGTATTAGCTTCAGATGGATTCAATCATTTTGGTAATATGAGCCCTTCTTATAGCATATGGTCCATCATTCTTATACCATATAATTTAGCTCATTGGAACTGTATGTCTTCTAAGTTTATATTTATGACACTATTAATTCTCTGTCCAGTTACTCTTGGGAAAGAAATAGATGTGTATTTAAAACCCCTTATAAAAAAATTAAATGACTTAAGGGTGAATGATATCAAAACTTATGATTCTGTAAGTAAGAATACCTTTCAAATGCATACTGCTCTTCTATAGACTATAAATAATTTATCTAGCTTATGGTATATTGTCGGTCATAAAGTACATGGTTATAAAGCTTGCCCAATATGTGACAGTGAAACTTCTTCACAATATTTACAAAACAAAATTTGTTACATGGGTCACAGACGTTTCTTACCTAAGGAGAACAAATGGAGAAAAAGTAGAAAGTTTAATGGAGTGCATGAAGTTAGAGTTAAACCTCAAAATTTATTAGGAGATGAAATATTATTAGAAATGGAATCATTAAAGGATTTGAAGTTTGGAAAGAATCCTAGTTGTAAAAAAAGAAAACGTAACATTCATGAATCAACTTGGACAAAAAAGTGTATTTTTTTAGTTGCCTTATTGTAGAAGTCTCACGTTACATCATAATCTTGATGTAATGCACATTGAAAAAAATATTTGTGACAACATTCTGGGGACCTTATTAAATATAGAAGAAAGACAAAAGATACAGAGAAAGCTCGTTTGGATCTAAAAGATATTTGCAAAAATAAGGTGAGAAACATCTTAAACCTCCAGCCTCTTACACACTTTCTCCAAAAGAGATAGAAGGGTTTCTCAACTTTGTTAGATCAGTAAAGTTTCCAGACGATTATGCAGAAAATATATCTAGATCATTACATATTCGAAATGACAAGCTTATGGGATTAAAAATCCATGATTGTCATGTGTTGTTACAACGAATCCTTCCTTCAGGATTGTTCAAATATTTAAATAAGGATGTGCATAATGCTTTATGTGATTTGTCAAGATTTTTTATGATATTATGTGCTAAGACATTGAGATTGGATGTGTTGGAAAAATTAGAAGATATGATCATTAATGCAATTTGTTAGTTTGAAATGATATTTCCACCCACTTTCTTTGACAAAATGGTTCACTTACCGTGTGAGGCTAGGCTTGCTGGACCTGTCCAGTATAGGTGGATGTAACCAATTGAAAGGTTACTTGTGCTAGTAACGTTTAATTTTTATATATATTTTATTCATTCTTTGCATAAATTTTTATTAAAATTTGTTTATATGATAGAAATCTATGTGTTCATAAACGGAATGTTAGGAACAAAGCTCACCCTGAAGGATCAAATGTAGAAGCTTATATTGTTAATGAGGCATTAACATTTTGTTCTAGATACCTCCGTGGCATGAAGAGTAAAAATAATCAAGATGAAGAATATAATGATGATGTTCATTTGCATGAAAATCAACTTTCAATTTCCTCTAGAAGAATTCATCCTTTTGGTCAACCACATTTCACTACATTATCTTGGAGTTAGTACAATTTAGTTCGATGGTATGTTCTTAAGTGAAGAGTTAAAGCCATACCTTAGGTATGTAATTAACTAAAATGCTAATGATATTAAACTTATTTGCAAATAATATATTACTCTACAATTAAATCTTATAAAAATTATGTATCAGTGAACATAAGAATGAGTTAAGAAAAGAAGATTCCTTTATTTAAGATGTGGCAACAAAGCAAAAAGATCAGTTTCCATTATGGTTTGAACAAAAAATGAGATACTCAATTCTTAATTTTTTTTTGCTATTTATATTTCTAAATTTTTTTGTAATGTTAACAATTTCACAAAACTTGATTTTTTCTTTCTTCTAGATGAAGAGCTTGAATCTTCATAAATCAATAGAAGGTAATGAAGATCTTTATTCTTTAACTATGGGTCCAGATATTCGTGTTAATGTATATCCAGGGTGTAAGTTTAATGGAGTTAAGTTTCTAGTTAACAAACATGACATTCGAAGGGTAACCTAGAATAGTGGTGTATCAGTTCAGGGTTCTCATAAAGATGAAAGTATTGATTTCTATGGGGTTTTAACTGATGTTGTTGATTTGAGCTATATTGACGGAAATCATGTAGTATTATTCAAGTGCAAATGGTTTGATCTTGAGTATAAAAAAGCCCATTGTAATTGATGATAATTTCACATCTTTAAATATTAGTAAATCTTGGTATGATAATGATCCTTATGTATTAGTAGGTCAACTTACTCAAGTATTTTGTGTTCAAGATACAAAGTTAAAAGGGTGATTGACATGTCATATAGAAAGTGTAGCATAGGCATTTATTTGATCCCACCCTCATGAATTACTTGAATGAATATCAACTTAACACTGATCAGCTAACTGAAAAAATAACATATCAAGAAGATGAACAAAATGATATAAACTTCCAAGATGATTTTAATGAGATTGGTCCCTTGCATTGAGAAGATGTAGAGCCACAAATTTTGGAATATGTACAAAATATGCATTCTATGTTATGAAGATGAAGAAGAGGAATATGATGCAACATTAGCTGAATATTTTAGTGAAGATGATGTTAATGTACATATCAACATTGATAGTGATAAAGACTAGGTTGTTCTTTATGACTTATTTGTATTATATATTATAATAACTTGATATATTTACTTATCAATTTTTTTGTTGTTGTTTTCATTTTGTAGTTTATTAAGTCATGTCTCCAGGAAAATGGATAAGCTCTCAAATAATTGCAAATTATTCACATTTGTTTGCACCATCAACTAGTAATAATGTGCAATCTTCATTAAAAAATGACGCTTCACATATCGTATCTACTACTAATAATGGTAAGTTAGTATTTTTTAAGCTTATTATGTTAAATTCTTTTTAATGTTTTTTTTTTCTCTTTTAGGCTTAAATATTATCCTTTATCATTTGATAAATATAATTTCTTTTGTACAATAGTTGCTCTTACTCTTAAATATTTGCATGTATCAATTGAAGGAGGTTTGCCTATAGGAGAAGCATCTCCAATAGCTGATAGGATAAGTTTATCTCATTGTTGGTGGAATTTTGAAAACATATTTTGAAAAATATTAGTTTTCTTTGGGGATTTTAAGATTAAGGTTGAGTTCTAATTCTAAGGTCGAATCGACTCGTTAGAAAGAGTATATCACCCCGGAGGACGAAAATAAACTTTCATAACGGTGTTCAACTTAGAATTTTGAAATCCATCTTGAATATTGTGAGCGGATGCTAAAGAGAAATTCATATGACCCCGAAGGGTCAAAATGAGGTTCAATTGAATATCCAGCTACAATATTCAAGAAGTGTGATCATTAGGTTCACATCCAAAGCCTTATCAAAGAAAGATATATCTCCCCGAAGGGAGAAAATATCATTCGATGATAATTCTTTGAATATGATAATAATGATCACTAATATTTTAAGTTCTTCCAAAGAAATCCAATTGAATTTTGAAAAATCAACTTTTTAAAATCAGGTGTGTGTGGTTCTAAATCTCCTACGAGCGCAAGCCCTCGTAGTTAATTACATCGTAGGGAGATAAAATCTCCTACGAAAACTCTCGATTAAAATAATGGCAGAATTTTGTTTTAGAGTTTCTAGGAGTGATATCAAAGTATGAATAGAATTATTGGAAAATCAAAAGGGAATGGATCAAAATTGAACAGTTATTAACGGAGTTAAAGAATGAGAGGTAGGGGACACCTTGAGATTCCAGAACCATCCGGAAGTGTCCCAACTTAATCTAAGTGTTGGGCTTTATTTTTTGGATTGAAATGATATTTAATTAGAGTTGAGCATTTTATTAGAAATTTGGGATTAGATTCCCGAAGTTTGGGGTCTTATAATCAAAGATCTGCCCCGGAACCTAAATCTATTTTGGACACTGGACCACAGTCGTCCGATCCTAACTAATGCAGTGCAAAACCTGGACTTACCCCGGCCTGGATTGGGGAGCCAGCTAACCACCTAACCGATTTAAAAGAGATGAATCCGGTCTTTTATGAAAGAGTGGTAGGGACGTTATAATTAAAGTTTTGGGGAGGCGGGGCCGACATCTAGAGATTTTCCTAATTGGCCCCTTTGACTTATGTTGGGTGCTAAAATGCTAAGGACTATGAAATTAAAATTTAGACTCTTTAATTTGTATCTAATGCAATGCATGCTGGTTAACAACCTCAAATCAAATATGCTTGAAATTTTTAAAAACAGGCTTATAAAATAATTTTTTAGAAGACTGGACTTCCCCAGGTCCGGCACCTCGTCCTCATAGGTCAGACTATCCGGACTCTACCCGCAGGCGGGGAAGGGTCTACAGCAAGGAAAGAGTAATGCAAAAATATGCATGCGACCCCGGGGTCGATCCCCGGCTAATTCCCTAGATTCGTTATCTTTCTATGTTATTTAGACTCACTAAAATTTTAGACTTTTAAGATTATGAGTATAAAACTTTCACACCCTCACGAGCCTCACGTATCCAGGCGAAAACAAAGAGCGGCATGCAATCGCCAAAAAACTAGTAAAAACAAGTAATCCTAAAGGCAATCAAATCATCAAATCAAATACAAATTAATTAGTAAATGTCCATAGGCAGAATTGCCTTGCTTATTACAAACCAGAATATTACAGAAAGTAAAGTGGCCGGGCACCACTGACAACAACCCAGGATTCTAAGCCTAGTAATGACGCAAGTTATTTTGAGTGGGATACTCTCAATCTTCAAGTCTTCAAATCTTCAATTTCATTCTTCTTTGGACTCCTTTTCTTCAATCTTCTTGGAATCTTCGTAGTGGATTACCCAAATGGACAAGAGGGCACTTCCCTCTAAGGGGAAGGCCACTCTTTCCTCTTTGGGTAAGGAAGAGGTATGATCCAAATTTGGATTTCCAAATGGAAAAGGAGTGTTCCCCAAAGGGGTATCCTTTCCTCTTTGGAATCCAAGCTTTGGATCTATGTATCCCAACTCAAAATAAACTTTCACAACACTTAACAATTATACAAATTACATATATATCAAAATAAAAATCTAGACTCACCTGCAGGGTTATCCTAAGCAATTAATATATAAAAAGCAGTTATTCCCAAGCAGTTGTATATGAGCAGAAAAGAAAGTAAACACACTGGCCACGCTCTTTTTATTTGGGGGCTTTAGCAGCTGAAGCACCTGTGCAAAGAGTTTATAATATTTATGCATTTTTTATTTGCCCCCTTTTTATATTGCCCTGCATGAGCGTGGCCACCTGCAGAAAACTGTGTCAACATCCAGATCGTACCTAACCTAAGGGTAATCTAGTCGCCAAACACATCAATCCATCCACAGAGTACAGAAAAAGTAAGCAGACACAGCAAAGCAATTTCATCCACAACATGCAGTGAAAACTACGAAAAATCCGGCACACAGCAGTAAAGTAAACACCGGCCTAACCTAGATCTAGAGTTGGTTGTCCTAGCACATCATCTAAAGTGTGTGAGAAAGGTCGTGTGGCTGGGATAGATCCTAAAGTGGGTTATTAGTTGAAGTTATCTAAAAGTCTGGGTTTGTTAAGGCTTAAAAGGGGATTTAGATTAAAATTTAAATATTAATGAATTAAGAATTTCAATTAACATATATTTTAAAAATTAATTGATTGCTACCTTTGTTTCACACCGAGGCCGTGAAGTTTATTTCACCTTCCTTGGGGCTAAGCTAATAGCCTCGTAGGCCTGGGTTACCCAGTAGCAATCGGGGTTGATTAAGTTATTTAAGTTGGTTAGAATTAAAAGAGTGGATTAATATTAAAGGGAGTGGGTTGCTGATTTTAAAGGCTTGATTAATTTAAGTTTGCCATTAATTGATTCGTGGCGTTGTGCCACCAGGCTCGAGGAACCAGCCTCCTTAGGACACTTAGCCCCGCAGCCCGGAGTAGTCCAGCCGATAAACCAAATTAATGTAATTGAAATAGAGATTTTTAAAAAAATGTTAAATAATTAAAGATTAATCTATTTTAAGGTTTAACACCCCTTAGAATTCATTCGTGGCGTTGTGCCACCAGGCTCGAGGAACCAGCCTCCTTAGGACACTTAGCCCCGCAGCCCGGAGTAGTCCAGCCAATAAACTTCAACTTTAGGGTGGTTGTTGTGTTTTGAAGGGTTTGTTAAGTGTTTTAAGCATTAAACCAGTATTTTCTAGAGTTTTAGAATAAATTTGAGTTTTATGAATATTTTAGAATATTTTAATGAATTGATTAAAGGGTCAAAAGTTGAAATTTTGATTAACCTCAAATTCTGGAATGTTTGCATTTTATTCAAATACTAGACCTTACTACGATCAGTTAGGAGGTAAGTACGTTGAAATCGGATTTTTCTACATTTTATTACGAAGGTTTGAAGTTTTGAACTAGTTTTGACTTAAAGTTGACCGATTTGTTGACTTTTTAAAATATTGCAAATTTCTGGAATTTGATATTTTTAATAAATACTAGAGCTTATTAGGAGTTGAATGCAAGTGAGTTTGGGTGATTTGGATTTTATTTGAATTAGTTATGAATTATCGAAGTTTGGACATTTTAATGGATTTTAGGAATTTCTTAATTAGAGGGTCTCTTTTGTGGTTTTGCTCCAAACAAGTTCCCAATCTCTTGAAAACACCTCCAAAGGTCAGGAACAACCTAAGGAGGGATCCCCAAGTGTTTGGGAGATTTTTGGATTTTTATATTATTATTAATTAATTATCTTAATTAAATATTGGTTTTCACTTAAAATTAAATTAGGGTTTAAATTGCTGTCAAATCAAGGGGCTTTTAATTATCATAGATTAAGGACTGAATTCTGGTCAGTTTGAGGGTTTATATGTAATTTTTGGATTTAAATTGGATTTATTACAATTTTTAGAAGTTTTAAAGGCTTAATTAAGGGTTTAAGACTTAGAAAATTAATTAGGGGACCTAAAGACCTCAAAAATCAGTGAAAATTTGCCTAGGGGCTGAGGGTGTCACTAAGTTCAAATGTTCAAAGTTTCAACTCAAGGGGAAGTGAATCCTAATTATTGAAATTTTTCTAAGTTTTCTATACATGAGTCCTTAATTATTGTCCTTAATTATGTCACTAGTTTTGAATAGGTTCAAATCATAGTTCCTCTAACCCTTTGAATAAACATGACATGCATGAATCACATAAACATAATCAACACCTAAATCTAGGAGAGCCTTAGACTAAGTGGTGTGTGCACCTTAAGCATGCAATTAACTAATTAACATAATTAAGACAGAATGATTATTCACTAATCATCCCCTTCATTTCTATTCAAACATGCTTAATCAACATTTAAGATCTCAAATGACTCTTGAACACTTAAGAATTTACATATATATATATAGAATTTCAAAATAGATATTTAAAATACATAAATATAAATGAATTATATATATATATAAATAGAAATATATATTATAAAATAATTAAATATATTATCAAAATACATGTTAATGGGTTGAAGGATCCACTGATCTCCATAGAAGTTTGGAAGTAATAAAATATATTTCTTGTAATTTTCAAATACTTAATATTTAATTAAATATAAAGAAAGGATGAAAATACTCCAATAATTCAAATTACCTTCAAAACCTATTCAAACAGTATTGAAAATTTTTCATGAGACCAGCCATGCACTCAACAACATGCATGCCAAATTTCAGATAAAAATACTTTGTATATAATTAATTAAAAATGAAATACACATTTCTGTATTTCTTAAATTACCAGTAAAATAATGGTCAAAATAAACTGATTTTATTTTTAAAATAAACTAGATAAAAAACTGAAAAGTTTGATATATTATACTTAATTTTTGGTTATATATTTGATTTACTATGATTTATTTAAGTTTCAGCAATTAAAACTAATTAAAATACATTATTTTTAATTAAATGGCGGCGGTCAGACACGCGGCGCGCTAGGATTGGCGGGATCGAAACCGCGCGGCGGCGGGGACACGCGTCGGTCGCTGGCCGCTTCACGCGGTTTCCACTTAACCACGTCAGCGGCGCGCTACAGCCGTTGGATTAACCACGGGTTCGATCCAACGGCTGAGATCAGATCGCGCGGTCTGATTTCACCAGGAGAAGATCAGACGGCGAAGATTCGATCCCGCTATTCCGAATGGACGGCCTAGATCTCGCCGGACGGCTGATCGAGCGAGAGATCGAACGCGCGGTCGGATCAGACCGCGGAAGGGCTCGATCTGGACCGTTGATCGAACGATCAACGGTCCAGAAAACGTACACTCGCCGGAGACCGTGAGTGACGCCCTAGAAAACGTATTTCGCCTCGTTCTCTCGATCGGATCGATCATTTCACTTGAAATTTTAAACGTAGATTAAGGGGATGAACAGAAACCATGGGGAATAATTAGTTTTAGCTAAATCCCTAAAAGCGTGAAGCTATTTAAATCCAACTAGTGTGACCTAGATCTAGGGTTTTAGGGAGTTATACCGTTAGATCTTCGGAATTTCTGGATGGTTGAGCTTGTAGATTGTCCAAGTGAAGATCCCCAGCGAAAATCCAAGCTCGAACGCGTCTGGATCGGCTGCTATGGGCTTGGGACGGTCTAGGTGGTGGTTTCGCCGGAGAACTCGCCGCCGGTGACGTGCAACCACCTGGGTTTTGTAGTGGGGAGGTAGAGGAAACTCTGGAGGTTCGAAACGAACTGAGAGCTCGGTCTGGGAGGCTAGGGTTGGTGAGAGAGGCTGCCTTGATCAATTAACCTCAAAAGGTGCCTTTCTCCCTATTCAAACGGGCTGGGCTAGATTGGACGGCTAGGATTGATGCAGGGGCTCTCCAGATGATGCCACCTCTCCCTGGGAAAGCTGGAAGGCTGCGGAAAGGGCTGGACAAGCCTTGCTCCTATTGGGTGGACTTGGGATGAGTGAGAGGAGGGATTGCCACTTATGGCTAAACCAGGCCCTGAGCTTGGTTAGGGGAGCTCCAAGTGAGCTTTAGGGCATAAAGGGGTCGGCCTAAAGCAGCTTAAATCAAGGAAAAGGGTTTGGCATGTGATAAGACCTTCTAGAAGAGGTTTAAGCTTGGGTTTGACCAAGTTGACCAGTCAACTGGTCAATGGAGCTGATGTGGCATGAAGGGAAGTAGGAGCAGCCAATGGGAGAGCTTCCAAGCCTAATCTCACACTCCTTGAGGTCAAAATGGGAAGTTTGACCACTTCAAAGAGGGATTTAGGGCTTTGTTGACTTGGTTTGACCAGTCAACAAGGTCAAAGCTAGTGATGTGGCATTTGAAGAGGTAAAAGGTCATTTAGGATAGTTTGATTAAAAGTCAAAAGTCAAAAGTCAAGGGTAGGGAAAATGGGAGCCAATGTCACTAAGAATTGAGGGTTGACTTGGTCAACTCAAGTTGAGTCAAGTTGACCAAATGTCAAGTGACACTTGATCCTTAACCAAGAATTGATTTGAGTAGGTAATAGGGGTTGAAGAGCTCAGATGAGTTGATTTAACCCATTTAGACCCTCTAAGAGCTAATGGGTCAACCTAAGTTGACTGGGTCAACCAGGCTGACCCAATGGGTGAATCTGGGCTGGACAAATTTGAAAAGATATTTTAAGACCATTGAGGGTGGTTCCTGGGTC
The DNA here is from genome assembly GCA_016618105.1 of Dendrobium huoshanense. Lineage (NCBI taxonomy): Eukaryota > Viridiplantae > Streptophyta > Magnoliopsida > Asparagales > Orchidaceae > Dendrobium > Dendrobium huoshanense. The sequence goes on along the minus strand of CM028358.1, from coordinate 44,250,195 downwards.
TGGGGAGGTCAAATTGATCAAAATCCCTATTTGGGCCCCTAAGGGCCTGTTTGGTCAACCTGGGTTGACTTGGTCAACCAGGTTGACCCAGGGTCTGGGTTTGGGCTCAACAGGTTTAAAATGATATTTTGAGGTCAATGGAAGTGGTTGGGTGACTTAAAGAGGTCATTTGGGTCAAAACACATGTTTGGACCCTTAAAGGGCCTCTTGGGTCAAACCAGTTGACTTGGTCAACCAGGTTGACTCAAGGGTTGGAAATAGGTTCAAAAGTTTTGAAATGGCATTTGAAATTTGTTAAAGGTGGTTGCATCCCATTTGGAGCTCATTTGGTTTGAAATCCCCATTTGAGCCCCATAGGGGCATTTTGGTCAATTTTGACCTATGGGTCAATTAAGGTCAAAAGGGTCTAAAAAAATGCAGTTTACTGCTCAATGGGTTAAATTCAAAGGTCTGGAAGTGATTGAAGGCTTGGATAAGGGTTCCAAGGTCAAAATCTCAAAAGGGTTATGCTCAGTGGCATAGGCTGTAAATATTTGAAGGTTTTACAACCTTTGAATTTTAATTGAGATTCTGGGGTTAGAGCCCTCAGAATGAGCTCAAAATTGGAGGGTAGCCTTTAGAGACATGTCTCATCACTTTGCAAGTGATAGACCCTGAATCAGAGGCCATTTGACTGGGTTTTGAAATGTTTGAAAAATCTCTGAAAAGGGTGTTTAGGACAGGGCCTTAAGGGTTTGAATTTGAGTTTAAACTCTGGGTTTGGATTTGATTTGAAGTTTGAATTAATTTGGATTTGAATTGGATGGAGTTTGAGATTCAAATTGGTCATAGGTAGGAATCAAATTGAAATTGGAGTGAATTAAGTATAGGAATTGATTTAAAATTGAGGTTGATCAAAGGTGGAGGTTGATTTGAAGTTGGAGTGATCCTAAGATCTAGGATTTAAAGGGATCCTAGGCTCTAGAATAGGCTCTAAAGTCTAGTTCTATGAAAGATCCTAAAGTCTAGAGTGGATCCTAGGGTCTAGGATTAAATCTGGATTCTGGATGGGTCTTAGTGACCTCATACAAAAATGAGGTCAACAAATGGACCCCCAATGTGTGTGGTAGAAGGAACTTCTACTGCACACATTGGCGTTGACCGAATGGAAGTAGAATTTTGAGAATAGAAGGAAGATCATCTCCCAACCTCAAGCCTATAGGATGCTAATGGAAGGCTTACACCTATTGGATAAGGAAAACTGGTAAAACCAAGGTAGGGAATACCTAGCCTTGGGTCTAAGGAAGGGCATCACCCAACCTTAGGCCTATAGGATGCTGATAGAAGACTTACTCCAAATAGGCAGATTAACTGGAAACCAAAGTAGGGAATACCTAACTTTGGGTCTAAGGAAGGGCATCACCCAACCTTAGGTCTACAGGATGCTGATAGAAGACTTACTCCTAGTAGACAGATTAACTGGAAACCAAAGTAGGGAATACCTAACTTTGGGTCTAAGGAAGGGCATCACCCAACCTTAGGTCTACAGGATGCTGATAGAAGACTTACTCCTAGTAGACAGATTAACTGGAAACCAAGGTAGGGAATACCTAGCCTTGGGTCTAAGGAAGGGCATCACCCAACCTTAGGCCTACAGGATGCTGATAGAAGACTTACTCCTAGTAGAAGATTAACTGGAAACCAAGGTAGGGAATACCTAGCCTTGGGTCTAAGGAAGGGCATCACCCAACCTTAGGTCTACAGGATGCTGATAGAAGACTTACTCCTAGTAGACGGATCAACTGGAAACCAAGGTAGGGAATACCTAGCCTTGGGTCTAAGGAAGGGCATCACCCAACCTTAGGCCTATAGGATGCTGATAGAAGACTTACTCCAAATAGGCAAATTAACTGGAAACCAAAGTAGGGAATACCTAGCTTTGGGTCTAAGGAAGGGCATCACCCAACCTTAGGTCTACAGGATGCTGATAGAAGACTTACTCCTAGTAGACGGATCAACTGGAAACCAAGGTAGGGAATACCTAGCCTTGGGTCTAAGGAAGGGCATCACCCAACCTTAGGCCTATAGGATGCTGATAGAAGACTTACTCCAAATAGGCAAATTAACTGGAAACCAAGTAGGGAATACCTAGCCTTGGGTCTAAGGAAGGGCATCACCCAACCTTAGGTCTACAGGATGCTGATAGAAGACTTACTCCTAGTAGACGGATCAACTGGAAACCAAGGTAGGGAATACCTAACCTTGGGTCTAAGGAAGGGCATCACCCAACCTTAGGCCTATAGGATGCTGATAGAAGACTTACTCCAAATAGGCAAATTAACTGGAAACCAAAGTAGGGAATACCTAGCTTGGGCTCTAAGGAAGGGCATCACCCAACCTTAGGTCTACAGGATGCTGATAGAAGACTTACTCCTAGTAGACGGATCAACTGGAAACCAAGGTAGGGAATACCTAACCTTGGGTCTAAGGAAGGGCATCACCCAACCTTAGGCCTATAGGATGCTGATAGAAGACTTACTCCAAATAGGCAAATTAACTGGCAAACTAGGATGGTGCCACGAAGGGCGTACTCCATCACTAGCGAATGGGAATCAGGATGGTGCCACGAAGGGCGTACTCCACCACTAATCTCCGGGTGAAATGCCAGGGTGGTGCCACAGAGGGCGTACTCCACCACTAGCGGGTCTAATCCTAAGGGAAGGAAGAACCTAACCTTAAGGAAAAGGGCGAAGAGCGTTAAAAACTTAACTTAAAAAAAAAAGGTAGAATCAAGCTAAAAATCAAGAAAAGAAAGTTTTATTGATTGATAAAATGAGCTACATCAAGCATAGTATTTCTTAAGGAAACGCCCATTAACAGGTAGCATTGGGTGGTTCCCTTTACAATCTACTAACTGATACGAGCCTCCTTCGTAGACAGTCTCTATAACGAAGGGTCCTTCCCATGTAGGTTCAAATTTGCCTCCCAACTTCCGATGGGCCAAGATAGGCCTCCGAAGGACCAATACCAAGTCTCCCGCCTGGAAGGTCCTAGGTCGCACTAACTTGTCATGGGCTTGAACCATACGGGACTTATACAACTCTAAACTTTGTTGAGCTTGGAGACGTCGCTCTTCAAGGCCTTCGAGTTCTTCCAATCGTAGTCTTGCATTTTGTTCATTGGTAATTTGATTCTGAACTGCAATTCTAAGCGAAGGAATTTGTATTTCCAAAGGTAGAACAGCCTCAGATCCATACACTAGTGCAAACGGGGTGGATTGGGTCGGGGTTCTATAAGTGGTACGATAAGCCCACAAAGCTTCCACCAACCGCTCATCCCACTGCCGTTTGTTATCATCAAGGGTCTTTTTGACAATTTGCACCAAGGTTTTGTTGAAGGCCTCGGCCAATCCATTCGCCCGAGGGTAATAGATCGTCGAATATCTCCAATCAATATTATGGCGCCTTACGAAACTATTGATTTTTGTAGACTTGAATGCGGACCCATTATCGGATATGATTCTGCGGGGTACGCCGAATCGATATACAATATGGTCACGAAAGAATTTTAAGACATGGTGTGATGTTACGTTTCGCAGGGGAATTGCTTCCGCCCACTTTGAAAAGTAATCAGTCGCTGCTAATATGAAACGATGACCTCTCGCAGAGGGAGGGTCAATCGGCCCAATGATATCCGTGCCCCAACTTTCAAAGGGCCACGAGGCTATCGTAGGGTGTAACACATTAGGCGGCTGATGTAAAACCACACCATGGACCTGACATTGATGACAGAGCTTTGCAGTATTCATGCAATCGTCAATCATTGTAGGCCAATAGTATCCAAGTCTTTTAATCTTTAATTTCATTTTTGGACCCGATTGATGAGCACCGCACAGTCCTGAATGAACTTCATTAACAATTTTCTGGGCTTCTCGCTTGTTCAAACAGCGCAGCCACATGTGATCAAAGGACCGACGGTACAACAGATCGTTAACTAGTGCATATGAGAGGGCACGTTTCTTAATCTGGTTGGAGAGTGATTTATCCTGGGGAAGCTTCCCTTCTTTAAGGTAATCGACTAAGGGTCGTCTCCAATCGCCTTCTTCGTCAGTCGTCGAAGAGGCAGAAAGGATCTGAAGGGGAGTCTTACTAATATGTTCCAAGTCTATAAGAGAAAGGGTATTACGACCCTGTATCTCTATAGGGATGGAATCCTCCTCAGGACATGCAAATTCCTTTGCAAGTTTTGCTAAGGCATCCGCCGCAGAATTGCTTCCGCGGGGAACCCTATACAAAGTAGCAATGGGAATTTGTTCCAACAAGTGGAGCGTGTACTGGTGGTATTTTAGGAGATTCGGATTCAAGACTTTATAAGTTCCGGCGACTTGGTTAATAACTAGTTGGGAATCTCCAAAGATCTTAATCTCTTTAATCTCCATTAGAATTGCAAGTTCCAAACCAGTTATCAGAGCTTCGTATTCAGCTTCGTTGTTTGTGCAAGGCTCCGATAAGTGGTAGGAAAAATGCATCATTCCTTTTTCTGGTGTAATAAAAATTAAACCGACTCCAGCCTTTCCAGGAATTACAGATTGTTGGGTCGCAATCCTACGAGAGGATGCTGCCCCATCAAAATATAATTCCCAGATGGCCTCGCCAGATTCCCCCAAACTCATGATTTGTTCGTCGGGTAAGTCATCGTTCAGAGGAGAATCTGCCGGCAGCGGATGTGCTGCCAGAAAATCGGCGACAGCCTGTCCTTTCACAGCACGAAGGGGAGTGAAAGTAATCTCAAATTGCAACAATATCATAGACCAACGAGCTAAACGTCCTGACAACGTAGGTCGGGTCATAAGATATTGCAAAGGATTAACTCTTGAAATCAAACTAATTGAGTGAGAAAGCATGTAATGCCTTAGTTTCTGAGCTGCAAAAACCAGAGCAAGACAATGCTTCTCAATTGACGGGTATCGAATTTCAGTAGGAAGGAGTCTTCGACTAAGGTAGTAGAGAGCATTCTCTTTTCCCTCGTCGTTAACTTGAGCTAACAGAGCACCTAAAGACTCATCTAGAGCTGCGGTGTAGAGGATTAATGGCTTTCCGGGAATCGGAGCTGCCAAGACTGGCGGGTTAGACAGGTATTGTTTGATATCATCAAAAGCATTTTGACACTTCTCGCCCCATACGAATTTAGTATCCTTTTTCGCAAGGACAGAAAAGGGTTGACATCTCCCGGAGAAGATTAGAAATAAACCTCCTTATATATGCCAATCTACCTTGTAGAGACCTCAATTGAGTAAGGCTCTTAGGGGATGGCATATCTAAGATGGCTTCAATTTTAGCAGGATCTATCTCGATTCCACGGTGCCTCACTACGAATCCTAAGAATTTTCCTGAAGCGACACCGAAGGCGCACTTCAAGGGGTTCATTTTCAAATCGTAGCGGCGCAACCGTTCGAAAACGACTCTTAGGTCATGCAGGTGAGCCTCTTTAACCTTGCTCTTGACAACTAAATCATCAATATAACATTCAACTTGATTATGAATTAAGTCGTCAAAGATACGGGTCATGGCCCGTTGGTAGGTTGCTCCGGCATTCTTTAGGCCGAATGGCATTACCTTATAACAAAAGATTCCAATAGGGGTCCTGAACGCCGTATTTCTCTCATCTTCAGGGGCCATCTTGATTTGGTTATAACCCGACGAGCCATCCATGAAGGAGAAAATAGCATGTGAGGAGGCAATGTCCACCATGAGTTCTGGTATTGGTAAAGGGAACTCATCCTTAGGGCATGCCTTATTCAGATCCCTATAGTCGACACAAATCCGAATCTGACCATTTTTCTTCCGAACTGGCACGACGCTGGCCACCCAAGAGGGGTATTGTTCCTCTCGAATGAATCCGGCCTCTGCCAATTTCTTAACTTCAGAAACGACTTGTTGCTCAATCTCTAAGCGCATGCGTCGAGGAGCTTGTTTAACAGGGATGGCATCATGCCGAACCCCAAGTTTGTGAACTGCTACCTCAGCAGGCAAACCTGGCATTTCGTCATATGTCCAGGCAAAGCAGTCCCTAAACTCGAATAACAACTGGATTAAGTCTTGAGTTTCACCCTCGCTTAACAGAGTACTTATAAAAATCGGACGGGGGTCATCATCGTTTCCCAAGTTAATTTCTCTTAACTCATCGACTGTCGACTTAATTTCCTCTTCAAATTCAGGGGGTGCATCCCGAACTTGAAGATCATCGGGATCGTCTAAAGTCTCCAAACAGAGTCCATCCAAAGGACAAGGAGGATCTGTAGGGACATTTGGAGAATCAAGATGGTAAGTTATCATTAGGCAATACTCATCATCATCAAATGAACTAACGGTCCCAAAGCCAATACCACTTGTTGGATTTTTATTTACTTTTGTTCGCCAAATGTTCTCGTGGTATCTGGCTTGACCCTTAGTCCATCGGTATGGTACAGAACCTTTAGAAAAAGTATTTTTTACACAAACAGGGAAGTAGCCGAAAGGTAATTCCATTAATTCATTAAAATCTGCCTCCTCAAGGGTTACATCACCTTCGTCCCTTGCGGAGGAGGAGCCAGGAAAGAATTTCTGGACTTTCTTAACTTCACCATCCAAGTTGGGGGCCACTTTGACTTCCAACCCTACAACCCTGCCTGCCGACAGTGGGGTCAGAGAAAGGGCCTCAATCCTTCTAGTGAGCTTTTCATACATTGTTAATTCAGGCTCGTCACTTTTAACTTTTGAAATATCTACCTCAGGGTCACTGTCCTGGTCTAAGGTGAGATCAAATTTTGGAGGAGTATTTATGCTTTGATAATCGAGAGAGAGGGCAGCACCTTGACTTTCTAGTTCACTATCGGAATCTGATTCCAAATCAATGTATACGGGTGCTGCTCTCCTTTCTAATGAAGCACGGCCTCGACCTCGTGCCCTTAAAGCCATCCTCCCACCTCTTTGAGGTAATGTGCTTGGAGGTCTAAGGACAACAATATCAGAGTCGTCTTCACTACTCGATTGAATCATTTCTTGATTGATATTCTTATCTTTTTCTTTCTTTTGGTTGAATTTTTGTTCAACCATTTTCTCCTCAAATTTGATCTCTAATTTAGAACGGGACGAGGACCCTTTTGGTACGAAATATGCAGCATCTTCGTAGATCCCAATTTCTTGAATCGAGAATGGTTGCAAATCACCCTTAATCACATGTTCAATGCCATCTCGTTGGTACTTAATGCATTGGTGTAGGGTAGATGGAACCATTCTATATTCGTGAATCCAAGGTCTACCTAGAAGTGCGTTAAAGGACGTAGTCGAATCAATTATATGAAATTTAGCTTCAGTTTTTAAACCTCCTATTTCTAGGAGTAGAGTGATCGAACCTAAAGCTCTCTCGCCCTTCTCGTTGAACCCACGAAGCACCAACCTGTCGGTTGAAAGCTTGCTAGTATCAACTCTGAGATAAGCAAGGGTCTTTATGTTCATCACGTTGACCGATGCACCCGGATCAACAAGGACTCTTGATAACTTGAAATTTCCCACTTCTACAGTAATGTAGAGGGGACGATTGTGGTCAGCAGTTCTCAAGAGTAAATCTTCGTCTGAAAAGGTAACCCCAGGGACCTCTTTGAAGTAGAGAGCCTCACCTTCTGAAGTTGCAGCCAACTGTGTTAAGCAAATCTCGGGATCGAGAAGTGCTTTAATTAAAGACTCCCTCATTTCTTTGGAAAGAAGGAGGGCGTCATAAATACTTAATTTTGCTGGCAACTTCCTAAGGTGGGCTAGAACATTGTAATCAACCTTAGGAACGACAGACTCGAAACCCGGAGGAATTAAAGGAGATTCTGGTTGTTGAGGGGAATCCGGACTTAAAATTTCGAATGAAGGTTGCTTGCCTTTATCCTGAGGGGGCATCCTAGGGGGTAAGACTTTACCGCCACGGAGTTGCACCTGCTCGATGTCTTCGGGCGGGCAAACTAGAGCAGTGTCTACACACACCATAGGTGTCGGATCATCATTTTCTGAAAGCGAGTCAGAATCTGAAAGTTCTATCAAGATAGGATTTCCTTGGAAATTAATTTGAGGGAAATCACTTTCTGATAAAGCTTCAAATTCGACCTCTTCTTGAATAGTCGATTCAGTGAGGTTGGTTTGATTAGCCTCAATATTTGGTTGATTAGGAGTTTGATTCAAAGCAGGAGAGTCATCAATTTGCATTTGAGATTCATGGTTAATCATCAAGACAGAAGTAGAAGGATGTTTTTTATTCATCTTTTGACCCTTCGCCTTTGATGGGGCAAAGTAAAAGTCAGATAACAAAAGAGGGGAAAGGGTTTTAACACCACCATCCGCCATTCTAATACATCTCTCATCTACACACTTCCTCTCTACAAAATCAGATTTCTCTTCTTTCACATTTTTCTCAGTAGTTCCTAAGACTACTGGAGAGGGAAGTGGCTCAACATCCTTCTGCGAAGCGTCCAGGTCAACCTTCCACACCGGGGCCTGGGCTATCGTAGTCAGCTGTTGAGAAAGATGAAAAGACTTGTTAATCGACTTTTTAAGTGCCCGGGACAAAGCAATGTCCCAACCATCTTCAACAAAACAAGAAGAGTTAAGAGGATTACCTGAAATGGTCTTAATTGAAGCTTTTTCTGGATCGACCAAGTATTCCTTAGGTATTATGATGTTACCTTGGGTGTAGTTCCTCTCAAGCCAATCTTTGAACACAACGCAGTCCTCAAGAGGGTGACTAAGCATCCTGTGGTAGGGGCAGTACTTGGGATCATCTTTCTTGCTCTCATCCTCAGGCCTTCTAGCCTCTGGCAACTGGAAATCCGGTTTCTTTAACAGACTCCTAAAGATCTTCTTAACTGACTCCCTTTTAAATGGATAAGGTTTTGCCAATCTCTCTCTAAAAGGGATGAAAGAGGGATCTCTGGTATGTTGAGGAACTATCTGAAAGGGCTGCTTCTGAGGCGGCTGTGGTGGAAGTGGAGTGCTAGGCTGACTAACCATTGGCCTCTTTCCTTTGTCTACTGCTGAGACCACAGCTTTCTTTTCAAATGTCTTCACCAGTTTTGGACCCTTCCTTTCTTCAGACTGCTCTCGTAAGAATGGCATCCTAGGAGCCTCTTCCTGCAAATTGCTAGCCTTATTAAGAAGTTTCTCAAAAGTTTTAATAGTGAAACCCTTCAGGAGAAAAGCAACAGGACCGTGGATATTCTTCAACAGAATCTCCACAGCGTGTTGTTCTTGCAACTGGGGTTCACACTTCATCGAGAGGTTTCGCCACCTCAAGATGTACTCAACTAGAGACTCTCCCGGCTTTTGCTTTTCAACCACGAGATCGCCCACGGTGGTGCGTTGTTGCGCTCCAGAAAATCTCTTAAGAAAGAGGTTTTCTAGGTCGCTAAAGGTTCTTACTGAACCGTTGGGCAGATCGGCGTACCATTCAAAAGCAATGCCAGATAGACTACTTACAAATTGGCGAAATAGTAGAGCATCTGACCCTCCTGCATTGCAACAGCTTGCTCGGAAGTGGGCCAGATGCTGTCTCGGATTTTCAATTCCGGTGAAAACTTTAAAAGTTGGTGGCACAAAACCCTTTGGATAAGGAACTAGGTCATATTCCTCGGGGTAGGGTCTACCCTTTGCAATAGACACAGTTCCTTGAGCATGGGCTAAGGCCTCCCTTACCTGGTCCTCAATTAACTGCTTGATATCCTTCTGGGGGGGGATCGGAGGAATGGTGGAAACTGTAGGGTGAACTGGAGGTGTCTCTACTGGACAAGGGAGAGTCGCAGGTGGTGACTCGAGAGGTCTGGATTTAAGCTCTGCCCTTTTGGCCTTTTCTGTGAGCTCTCGAGCTGATTGGTGAATCGCAAAAGACTCTTGCTGTGATTTGTCCAACTTTTCTTGCATTTCTCTAACTTGTGACATCATGGTAGCAAGCTGAGTCTCCAAACTCTTTATATGTTCTTCATCCTTATCTTTCACAGACTCATCTGATTCTGACTCAACAGCATGCGGATCATCATCTTTAACAAATCGGCGTCTGCTGGGCTCAGCTTCTTTATTAGACCCTCTAGTCTCAACCACATGAATGCCTCCAACATAATCATCTTCATTTCCAAGGAGATCATCCATATCAGGGTCAAAAGAAGCCATTCCTTCTTTGTTCAACAAGATGTTTCTTATTTCTTGAACTACCTCCTCGACCGGTCTATCCCCAATTGATTTAGGGTCGAGGGGTAAGTATCCTTTATACTCAGCCATATCAAACAACTCTTCAGAATCCATAAGGGCAATGATTTCTGTAAGTTTCGGATTAGGATCTGGTTGAGACTTCGTATCTGGCTCATCTTCCATCTCTAAATCCTGGTCAACTCTCTCCTCTTCGACCATCCCAAAGCTGGTAGTCAGAAGAGTGGCATCCTCTACAGGGAGAGGGACATATTCCTCAGGGGAAGTAGGAGCTTGTAAAGTGATAGTTCCCACATCCGGTAAGGTAAGGTCCTCAGACACCTGACTAAGGGGCCTAGGAATGACACTCGAACTTTGAGGATCATCAACTGGGGTAACAGGAACGGTGACTATTGGATCCGGGATCAAACTAACTGCGGCAGGACTATCAACTGTAACAACTGGGGTACTAGCCTGAACATCCATCACTTCAACTGAACTCGGAGTAGGGTTGACTGAAACTCGTTGGAGCTGCAGAATGAACTTAGAAGTTCTAGGAGGTGGTGGCAGATTTTCCAACTTAGTTCTCTTTGGCACATATCTCCTTTCAGGAGATTTATGTCTTTTTCCTTTAAGATCCACAGACTTCTGAACTTCAACCCCGTTTGGTTTGACAATCACTGAGGCCAATCTCACAGGTTTATGTGGGGGTACCGGGGGTCTACCAGTAGAATGGCGGCCTCTCTCGGACCCAGTCAACACAATACCCTCTGTTTGAGAAGACAGAGGGCGTGGCGCCCAGTGATATCCATCAACCAACACCGAAGTAGCAGGCTGTCTAGCATACTTCTTATTCTTCCTAACGAATTGAGGGGTTAAATTCTTTGCTTCAGATGCTTCTTCCTTCAATACTTCTTTTTGGAAGCGATGTGAGATCACTCCCTTTAACTGTTTCACATACTCCTCTTTAGTCTGTCCGGTCTGTGCAGCACAGGTGTGAATTATATTTCTCAAAGTTCTTGCCTTTTGAAGATGTTTTTCTTTCTGAGTCTTCTTGGTCGAGTAGTCGACCGGGCATGGTGGAGAACGGGCTATCCTAGCTACCCTCTCCTCCCCTTGGGCTGAAGCCAAGGGGTAAAAGCGACTTCCCTTTAGGAGGGGAGAGGAGGCAGGAATAGGTAGTTCCTCAACAGCCTCAGGTTCTACTTGGGCCAAGGTCTTAAAAGGTAGGACTCTCTTAGCCTTAGAGATTTTCTTCCTAAGTCTCCTCAAATAATTCTTCTTCTGATTCTTAGTGGTGAATCTAAGTCCAGAACTAGACCCTTCTTCAAAGACAGACTTAATTTCAGTGGAAGGCTCAACAACTGGTTCAGGCTGTTCCTGATCATCACTGACTACTGGCAAGGTAGGTGCAGATGCCACAATTAGCTCAACTACTGGGGGAGTTTCCTTACTGGCATCCAGGCTCACAATTTGGTGTCCATCCATAGAGAGCTCTAGAGTACTGAATCCCATTCCAAAAATAACAGTGCTCCCTTGGTCATTAACAGTTGAGGACAACTCTCGGTCAAAAGAGAAAATCAGTTGGCCAGCCATTTGAAATTTTCTGAAAGTTAAAGAAAACGATTGAAATTAGATTTTTTTGAAAAGAGTAGTAGAAAGTATTTTATTATTATCTTTTGAAAGTATGACATATATTAGCCCACAAGGAAATCGTATGGGGTAACATGTGTCAACTTGGAGTTTGAGAATTTTTGAAGAAATTTTGAAAATTTGAAATGGGTTCTCTTACAAATTCCAAAACACAACGGACAGAGTTTCCCCTTGCCCGAAGGCCTATGGAATTGTGAGAAAGCCCAAGTAAAAGGATAGTTTAACCCTCCCCACCCTTAGAAGTCAAAAGAGGAATGAGGGGGTTAAAACTAGCAAGTTTGGGATGAAATCAAAAATTTTGAATGCTTTTCAATTTTAAGGATTTATATGTTGAATGAAAAATTTATCGACTATAAATCCATAAAATTAGAAAAGGATATCTAGAGATCTGATTTGACACTGTCGCCTCACAGGCTATGCTGGGGCAGAAGGTCAAAATCAGAACAGTAGTCTAAATAAAATCAAATTTAGAGGTGAAACCTCTCTTTTAAAGTTTTATTATTATTTTAGATGTTGGCCACACTAAACCCAAGGAAGAAATGGGCAAAGGGACCAACGGAAGAAAGGTAGTTAAGACTACCGATGAAACAAAATTTTGCCATTATTAAAGATGGAGAGAGAGATTTGTCCCACCGGGCGTGCCATTTTTTTGTTGGTGGAATTTTGAAAACATATTTTGAAAAATATTAGTTTTCTTTGGGGATTTTAAGATTAAGGTTGAGTTCTAATTCTAAGGTCGAATCGACTCGTTAGAAAGAGTATATCACCCCGGAGGACGAAAATAAACTTTCATAACGGTGTTCAGACTTAGAATTATGAAATCCATCTTGAATATTGTGAGCGGATGCTAAAGAGAAATTCATATGACCCCGAAGGGTCAAAATGAGGTTCAATTGAATATCCAGCTACAATATTCAAGAAGTGTGATCATTAGGTTCACATCCAAAGCCTTATCAAAGAAAGATATATCTCCCCGAAGGGAGAAAATATCATTCGATGATAATTCTTTGAATATGATAATAATGATCACTAATATTTTAAGTTCTTCCAAAGAAATCCAATTGAATTTTGAAAAATTAACTTTTAAAATCAGGTGTGTGTGGTTCTAAATCTCCTACGAGCGCAAGCCCTCGTAGTTAATTACATCGTAGGGAGATAAAATCTCCTACGAAAACTCTCGATTAAAATAATGGCAGAATTTTGTTTAGAGTTTCTAGGAGTGATATCAAAGTATGAATAGAATTATTGGAAAATCAAAAGGGAATGGATCAAAATTGAACAGTTATTAACGGAGTTAAAGGATGAGAGGTAGGAGGACACTTTGAGATTCCAGAACCATCCGGAAGTGTCCCAACTTAATCTAAGTGTTGGGCTTTATTTTTTGGATTGAAATGATATTTAATTAGAGTTGAGCATTTTATTAGAAATTTGGGATTAGATTCCCGAAGTTTGGGGTCTTATAATCAAAGATCTGCCCCGGAACCTAAATCTATTTTGGACACTGGACCACAGTCGTCCGATCCTAACTAATGCAGTGCAAGGTCTGGACTTACCCCGGCCTGGATTGGGGAGCCAGCTAACCACCTAACCGATTTAAAAGAGATGAATCCGGTCTTTTATGAAAGAGTGGTAGGGACGTTATAATTAAAGTTTTGGGGAGGCGGGGCCGACATCTAGAGATTTTCCTAATTGGCCCCTTTGACTTATGTTGGGTGCTAAAATGCTAAGGACTATGAAATTAAAATTTAGACTCTTTAATTTGTATCTAATGCAATGCATGCTGGTTAACAACCTCAAATCAAATATGCTTGAAATTTTTAAAAACAGGCTTATAAAATAATTTTTTAGAAGACTGGACTTCCCCAGGTCCGGCACCTCGTCCTCATAGGTCAGACTATCCGGACTCTACCCGCAGGCGGGGAAGGGTCTACAGCAAGGAAAGAGTAATGCAAAAATATGCATGCGACCCCGGGGTCGATCCCCGGCTAATTCCCTAGATTCGTTATCTTTCTATGTTATTTAGACTCACTAAAATTTTAGACTTTTAAGATTATGAGTATAAAACTTTCACACCCTCACGAGCCTCACGTATCCAGGCGAAAACAAAGAGCGGCATGCAATCGCCAAAAAACTAGTAAAAACAAGTAATCCTAAAGGCAATCAAATCATCAAATCAAATACAAATTAATTAGTAAATGTCCATAGGCAGAATTGCCTTGCTTATTACAAACCAGAATATTACAGAAAGTAAAGTGGCCGGGCACCACTGACAACAACCCGGATTCTAAGCCTAGTAATGACGCAAGTTATTTTGAGTGGGATACTCTCAATCTTCAAGTCTTCAAATCTTCAATTTCATTCTTCTTTGGACTCCTTTTCTTCAATCTTCTTGGAATCTTCGTAGTGGATTACCCAAATGGACAAGAGGGCACTTCCCTCTAAGGGGAAGGCCACTCTTTCCTCTTTGGGTAAGGAAGAGGTATGATCCAAATTTGGATTTCCAAATGGAAAAGGAGTGTTCCCCAAAGGGGTATCCTTTCCTCTTTGGAATCCAAGCTTTGGATCTATGTATCCCAACTCAAAATAAACTTTCACAACACTTGACAATTGCACAAATTACATTATATCAAAATAAAAATCTAGACTCACCTGCAGGGTTATCCTAAGCAATTAATATATAAAAAGCAGTTATTCCCAAGCAGTTGTATATGAGCAGAAAAGAAAGTAAACACACTGGCCACGCTCTTTTTATTTGGGGGCTTTAGCAGCTGAAGCACCTGTGCAAAGAGTTTATAATATTTATGCATTTTTTATTTGCCCCCTTTTTATATTGCCCTGCATGAGCGTGGCCACCTGCAGAAAACTGTGTCAACATCCAGATCGTACCTAACCTAAGGGTAATCTAGTCGCCAAACACATCAATCCATCCACAGAGTACAGAAAAAGTAAGCAGACACAGCAAAGCAATTTCATCCACAACATGCAGTGAAAACTACGAAAAATCCGGCACACAGCAGTAAAGTAAACACCGGCCTAACCTAGATCTAGAGTTGGTTGTCCTAGCACATCATCTAAAGTGTGTGAGAAAGGTCGTGCGGCTGGGATAGATCCTAAAGTGGGTTATTAGTTGAAGTTATCTAAAAGTCTGGGTTTGTTAAGGCTTAAAAGGGGATTTAGATTAAAATTTAAATATTAATGAATTAAGAATTTCAATTAACATATATTTTAAAAATTAATTGATTGCTACCTTTGTTTCACACCGAGGCCGTGAAGTTTATTTCACCTTCCTTGGGGCTAAGCTAATAGCCTCGTAGGCCTGGGTTACCCAGTAGCAATCGGGGTTGATTAAGTTATTTAAGTTGGTTAGAATTAAAAGAGTGGATTAATATTAAAGGGAGTGGGTTGCTGATTTTAAAGGCTTGATTAATTTAAGTTTGCCATTAATTGATTCGTGGCGTTGTGCCACCAGGCTCGAGGAACCAGCCTCCTTAGGACACTTAGCCCCGCAGCCCGGAGTAGTCCAGCCAATAAACTTCAACTTTAGGGTGGTTGTTGTGTTTTGAAGGGTTTGTTAAGTGTTTTAAGCATTAAACCAGTATTTTCTAGAGTTTTAGAATAAATTTGAGTTTTATGAATATTTTAGAATATTTTAATGAATTGATTAAAGGGTCAAAAGTTGAAATTTTGATTAACCTCAAATTCTGGAATGTTTGCATTTTATCCAAATACTAGACCTTACTACGATCAGTTAGGAGGTAAGTACGTTGAAATCGGATTTTTCTACATTTTATTACGAAGGTTTGAAGTTTTGAACTAGTTTTGACTTAAAGTTGACCGATTTGTTGACTTTTTAAAATATTGCAAATTTCTGGAATTTGATATTTTTAATAAATACTAGAGCTTATTAGGAGTTGAATGCAAGTGAGTTTGGGTGATTTGGATTTTATTTGAATTAGTTATGAATTATCGAAGTTTGGACATTTTAATGGATTTTAGGAATTTCTTAATTAGAGGGTCTCTTTTGTGGTTTTGCTCCAAACAAGTTCCCAATCTCTTGAAAACACCTCCAAAGGTCAGGAACAACCTAAGGAGGGATCCCCAAGTGTTTGGGAGATTTTTGGATTTTTATATTATTATTAATTAATTATCTTAATTAAATATTGGTTTTCACTTAAAATTAAATTAGGGTTTAAATTGCTGTCAAATCAAGGGGCTTTTAATTATCATAGATTAAGGACTGAATTCTGGTCAGTTTGAGGGTTTATATGTAATTTTTGGATTTAAATTGGATTTATTACAATTTTTAGAAGTTTTAAAGGCTTAATTAAGGGTTTAAGACTTAGAAAATTAATTAGGGGACCTAAAGACCTCAAAAATCAGTGAAAATTTGCCTAGGGGCTGAGGGTGTCACTAAGTTCAAATGTTCAAAGTTTCAACTCAAGGGGAAGTGAATCCTAATTATTGAAATTTTTCTAAGTTTTCTATACATGAGTCCTTAATTATTGTCCTTAATTATGTCACTAGTTTTGAATAGGTTCAAATCATAGTTCCTCTAACCCTTTGAATAAACATGACATGCATGAATCACATAAACATAATCAACACCTAAATCTAGGAGAGCCTTAGACTAAGTGGTGTGTGCACCTTAAGCATGCAATTAACTAATTAACATAATTAAGACAGAATGATTATTCACTAATCATCCCCTTCATTTCTATTCAAACATGCTTAATCAACATTTAAGATCTCAAATGACTCTTGAACACTTAAGAATTTACATATATATATATAGAATTTCAAAATAGATATTTAAAATACATAAATATAAATGAATTATATATATATATAAATAGAAATATATATTATAAAATAATTAAATATATTATCAAAATACATGTTAATGGGTTGAAGGATCCACTGATCTCCATAGAAGTTTGGAAGTAATAAAATATATTTCTTGTAATTTTCAAATACTTAATATTTAATTAAATATAAAGAAAGGATGAAAATACTCCAATAGTTCAAATTACCTTCAAAACCTATTCAAACAGTATTGAAAATTTTTCATGAGACCAGCCATGCACTCAACAACATGCATGCCAAATTTCAGATAAAAATACTTTGTATATAATTAATTAAAAATGAAATACACATTTCTGTATTTCTTAAATTACCAGTAAAATAATGGTCAAAATAAACTGATTTTATTTTTAAAATAAACTAGATAAAAAACTGAAAAGTTTGATATATTATACTTAATTTTTGGTTATATATTTGATTTACTATGATTTATTTAAGTTTCAGCAATTAAAACTAATTAAAATACATTATTTTTAATTAAATGGCGGCGGTCAGACACGCGGCGCGCTAGGATTGGCGGGATCGAAACCGCGCGGCGGCGGGGACACGCGTCGGTCGCTGGCCGCTTCACGCGGTTTCCACTTAACCACGTCAGCGGCGCGCTACAGCCGTTGGATTAACCACGGGTTCGATCCAACGGCTGAGATCAGATCGCGCGGTCTGATTTCACCAGGAGAAGATCAGACGGCGAAGATTCGATCCCGCTATTCCGAATGGACGGCCTAGATCTCGCCGGACGGCTGATCGAGCGAGAGATCGAACGCGCGGTCGGATCAGACCGCGGAAGGGCTCGATCTGGACCGTTGATCGAACGATCAACGGTCCAGAAAACGTACACTCGCCGGAGACCGTGAGTGACGCCCTAGAAAACGTATTTCGCCTCGTTCTCTCGATCGGATCGATCATTTCACTTGAAATTTTAAACGTAGATTAAGGGGATGAACAGAAACCATGGGGAATAATTAGTTTTAGCTAAATCCCTAAAAGCGTGAAGCTATTTAAATCCAACTAGTGTGACCTAGATCTAGGGTTTTAGGGAGTTATACCGTTAGATCTTCGGAATTTCTGGATGGTTGAGCTTGTAGATTGTCCAAGTGAAGATCCCCAGCGAAAATCCAAGCTCGAACGCGTCTGGATCGGCTGCTATGGGCTTGGGACGGTCTAGGTGGTGGTTTCGCCGGAGAACTCGCCGCCGGTGACGTGCAACCACCTGGGTTTTGTAGTGGGGAGGTAGAGGAAACTCTGGAGGTTCGAAACGAACTGAGAGCTCGGTCTGGGAGGCTAGGGTTGGTGAGAGAGGCTGCCTTGATCAATCAACCTCAAAAGGTGCCTTTCTCCCTATTCAAACGGGCTGGGCTAGATTGGACGGCTAGGATTGATGCAGGGGCTCTCCAGATGATGCCACCTCTCCCTGGGAAAGCTGGAAGGCTGCGGAAAGGGCTGGACAAGCCTTGCTCCTATTGGGTGGACTTGGGATGAGTGAGAGGAGGGATTGCCACTTATGGCTAAACCAGGCCCTGAGCTTGGTTAGGGGAGCTCCAAGTGAGCTTTAGGGCATAAAGGGGTCGGCCTAAAGCAGCTTAAATCAAGGAAAAGGGTTTGGCATGTGATAAGACCTTCTAGAAGAGGTTTAAGCTTGGGTTTGACCAAGTTGACCAGTCAACTGGTCAATGGAGCTGATGTGGCATGAAGGGAAGTAGGAGCAGCCAATGGGAGAGCTTCCAAGCCTAATCTCACACTCCTTGAGGTCAAAATGGGAAGTTTGACCACTTCAAAGAGGGATTTAGGGCTTTGTTGACTTGGTTTGACCAGTCAACAAGGTCAAAGCTAGTGATGTGGCATTTGAAGAGGTAAAAGGTCATTTAGGATAGTTTGATTAAAAGTCAAAAGTCAAAAGTCAAGGGTAGGGAAAATGGGAGCCAATGTCACTAAGAATTGAGGGTTGACTTGGTCAACTCAAGTTGAGTCAAGTTGACCAAATGTCAAGTGACACTTGATCCTTAACCAAGAATTGATTTGAGTAAGTAATAGGGGTTGAAGAGCTCAGATGAGTTGATTTAACCCATTTAGACCCTCTAAGAGCTAATGGGTCAACCTAAGTTGACTGGGTCAACCAGGCTGACCCAATGGGTGAATCTGGGCTGGACAAATTTGAAAAGATATTTTAAGACCATTGAGGGTGGTTCCTGGGTCTGGGGAGGTCAAATTGATCAAAATCCCTATTTGGGCCCCTAAGGGCCTGTTTGGTCAACCTGGGTTGACTTGGTCAACCAGGTTGACCCAGGGTCTGGGTTTGGGCTCAACAGGTTTAAAATGATATTTTGAGGTCAATGGAAGTGGTTGGGTGACTTAAAGAGGTCATTTGGGTCAAAACACATGTTTGGACCCTTAAAGGGCCTCTTGGGTCAAACCAGTTGACTTGGTCAACCAGGTTGACTCAAGGGTTGGAAATAGGTTCAAAAGTTTTGAAATGGCATTTGAAATTTGTTAAAGGTGGTTGCATCCCATTTGGAGCTCATTTGGTTTGAAATCCCCATTTGAGCCCCATAGGGGCATTTTGGTCAATTTTGACCTATGGGTCAATTAAGGTCAAAAGGGTCTAAAAAAATGCAGTTTACTGCTCAATGGGTTAAATTCAAAGGTCTGGAAGTGATTGAAGGCTTGGATAAGGGTTCCAAGGTCAAAATCTCAAAAGGGTTATGCTCAGTGGCATAGGCTGTAAATATTTGAAGGTTTTACAACCTTTGAATTTTAATTGAGATTCTGGGGTTAGAGCCCTCAGAATGAGATCAAAATTGGAGGGTAGCCTTTAGAGACATGTCTCATCACTTTGCAAGTGATAGACCCTGAATCAGAGGCCAGTTGACTGGGTTTTGAAATGTTTGAAAAATCTCTGAAAAGGGTGTTTAGGACAGGGCCTTAAGGGTTTGAATTTGAGTTTAAACTCTGGGTTTGGATTTGATTTGAAGTTTGAATTAATTTGGATTTGAATTGGATGGAGTTTGAGATTCAAATTGGTCATAGGTAGGAATCAAATTGAAATTGGAGTGAATTAAGTATAGGAATTGATTTAAAATTGAGGTTGATCAAAGGTGGAGGTTGATTTGAAGTTGGAGTGATCCTAAGATCTAGGATTTAAAGGGATCCTAGGCTCTAGAATAGGCTCTAAAGTCTAGTCCTATGAAAGATCCTAAAGTCTAGAGTGGATCCTAGGGTCTAGGATTAAATCTGGATTCTGGATGGGTCTTAGTGACCTCATACAAAAATGAGGTCAACACTCATCCATCAGCATCAGAGACAGAGATAACTATCATTGGTATTATTACTTATGGCTTCTTCAAATTTAATAATTATGATAAATATAAATGACTTTCTTATTTACTTTTTTTTTTTTCAGCTTCAAGTTCTAATAAAAAAAGGGGTCCAAATAGAGGTGTAGCATTAGAGGAGCATTACAAAACAAAAGGTACAGTATCAATAATCATTCCAGAGGGCTTGAATAGGCTAGTTGGAGAGCATCACTCAAAGTTGTCTAGAGAAGCGGGTATTATAATTAGAAACTTTGCACCTATGCAAGTCGAAAGATGGGATCAAGTGAGTGATACTAATAAAGAAATACTTTTAAAAAAATTTATGGTAAGAACTTTAATGATTATTTTAGTTATTTTTGATATAAAGTTCAATTCCAATTATGAATATCATTTATCTTTATGTTTTACCTTTTGTTACTTTCGACATAGAAGCTAAAAAATTGATGGTAATAACTATTGTGCTTTCCTTCTACTTTTACATAGCACTCTTTTTTTGAGAGAAAAAAATAACCCTCAATTTTATATTAGAATCAATTTGGTTCCTCAACTCCTTAAAAATGAACAAAAATAACACTCTATTAACTGAAGGTTGGAAGTAGTTGTGCTACTATTATTGGGCAGATACAAGAGTAAAAAGTGTGTATATAAATGCGTAATGTTTAATAAGATTTTTGATTTTCTATGTTTACTTGGTTAATTATATTTGTAATCTAACACCTGCTTTAATGATAAGAAAGATACGTCTGAAGAAGTGAATTATTTAAGACCAGGATAAAATTGTGAAGTTATAAAGTTTAACTGGTGTGTTTAATATAGATTTCATGAACACTAAGATTGTTTTTGTGTATGTATATGGAATCTACTCCTAAGAGGAGGAGAATCACCAATACCCATTAAGCTTTCAAGTGGTACCCCCCTTGGTGTGTACATTTATCCTACCACTGTAGCTCAACCAGCAATAACCTTTACTGCGGTGGCCTTTTCTTAATAACTTTGAACTAAATTTTCCTTATTATGACCTTAAAGTAACCCTAAGAAAACCTCATGGCCAATGATTTTTGATGTTCATCTATTTTGAACCTATGATTCCATATCTCTACTTCATCATCTTTTTTCCTTGGATCCATGGTAAGACTCCTTATTCTTTATTTGCATGTGCTTTGAATCTGTCTTCGTAAGTGTGTCTGCTAGCATGTGGTCTTTTCTAACAGATATGTTAGTAATGTAACCAGGTTTTATTTCTCTACTGCACATATAACTATTTCCAGCAAACTTAATCAATTTTATAGTGCATCTCATTTATATTTCTTGGCAGCAAGCTAGCGTCATTAATGAGGTCTAGTTTTGTGCTAATTAATGTGTTTACTTTATTTCATTCTCTGTATTATTCTGACATTATTCATGATTCCATTTCCTTCAAAACATTTGTCATGGGGCTTCTATGATTTCAAGTGGGAAAAATATGAGGTCAATTCTTCTTAATAGTCGGTCAAGTAATACTCAATAGTTATGCTCTTTTTAGTGCATAAAACTTTGCATCTAGGAGTCTCTTTTGTAGGCCCAATATGTTGGCCAAGGTTGGATGAACACTCTACTTCTATCATATTTAAACACACATTTATTAAATTTTAATCTGTTAACTTCTTTTAGTCATATAATTGCTTGCAGGAACAAAAGAAAGTTTCTAGGGAAGGTGATATTACTTTGAAAAATCGTGAACTAAAAGATGCAAGCCATTTAAATGTATTTCTTCACCATAAACTGATCTGGGAAGCTTAACCCAAGCTAAAAACTTGAACCTTTTTAGTTTAGTCGTTGTAGGGAACTCCATAGCAAATTTATAGGGTCCAAAACATTCAAAAGAAGGTACAGAGTGTCTTTTATTTCAATCTGCAGGTGACCATGAAAGAGGATTTCATGCAATTTCTTTTAACAAAACAAACACCTTCATATTAGATTTAACAGTAAGTTTAAGGTTTCAGAAATTTAAAAGTTAACAGAGATTCAAAAAGAAGACATCCAAGTTACTAAAATTTGAGATATTACTTGTCTAGTTTGACAAAGATGAAAATTGTAATACAAAAGCTGAGGTTTTTCAAGTCATACTTGCCATAAAATCTTTATTGGTGCCATATATTTGGAAGAACTGTAGGTACTGAGATTGGATGGTAATCCCTCATTCTCTGAGTAAAATACAAGAAAAAGCTTCAGTGTGTAGAGGACTTGGATTTCTCCACCAGGAGAATCCTACCATTCCACTCAGTCTGGTCCACAACACGTATTGCTGCATTAGCATGTTCATCCTTCTCCAAGGATAGAAATTGGAAGCCATGAGAATCACCTGTTCTATATATAGTAAAATGAACAACACGGGAGGTATCATTTTTTGTTGAACAACAACATTTTGGAGCTTCAAATAGTAGTAAATGATAGTATTAAGCTTGTGAATTTACAACTAATTCTAAAAGATAGATAAAATAGCATTATGAAATAAAACTTGGCAGTATTCTCACCTCCAAAAAATATAAGGAGCAGATAAGAAAAATCCACCAACTACATTAAAGGAAGGGAGAGAAAAGTAAATGCAAGTTAACCTTCCAATATTAACAAGAATAGAGTTACTCTTCCAAAATTCACAGCACATAAATCTCTCTCTTCTAGTTTCCCATATCAAAAGAGGATAATTCTTAGAATAATTTGTAAAGTATTTCGTTTAAACATTTAGATCTTGCATGGGTATTTTGTTTGCTTAACATTTTGGGGCTATAAATAGCCTTTGAATTTGTTTTTTGGGATACATAAATGAAACGAATTACTTATTTTGACTCATCTAGCTTCTCCTATCATCTCTCTAAAACCTGGCAGTCTCCTTATCTCTCTCTGTCTCAACATGCAAAGTGTTCTCAGAGCAGGAAAACAACAACTTCATTATTTTAGCCATTAACATCATGGATACAATGAAGATCTGAGCCTTTTAGATGCAGTTTTATCTCTAAATTAGTGTAGAACCATGACTTTATTCACTACTTTGTGAAAAAAGCAAAGTTAAAAGATTGATGATAAACATGCAATAGAAAGTCTCCCAAGCTTATATGATATGTATCCCAAGCTTATATAATTGGTTCTATTATTCTTATTTATCTCATCGTGTGACTGCATTAACTTCTGAATACTGATATTTGTGCTAAAAAATATAATTAGTAATAAGTCTAATTCAATACAGTGCATTGGCTGCTCTATATTCACCAAATTTATGAACTCTAATATATAAAGGTTTAAATAAATATTTCAAACAATTTAACGTTGCTTTCAAAAAATTTTGTAGGAAAAGATTAATTTGTCCATTGAAGAATCACATGTAAAGGATTGTGTGATGCAAACGATGAGCAAGAGATTTTCTGATTTTCTCTCAAAGGCTTATGCACATTATTAAAAACATGGCGGTGGAATGTTAGCAAGACAAAATCCCTAGTAAGAACTTATTGAAGACCAGATGGTTGGATTTGGTTATGTAATTTTTTTTTACTCAGAAACATTTAAGGTATGTCTTTAATTAAAAAAAAACTATAGGTTTGCTAATTTACTTATATTGTTATTCGTGATTGATGAAACTTTTTATTATGTAATGATTTTTTAAGGAAAAAAAAAAGAGTATTAAAGATAATATAACAAAAATGAGATGAACATATATATAAAAGACATTCATATTAAAATGTTTAAATTTCAAGCATATGAAGATCATATTTTCTTGCTACTTTTTTTTGTTATATTATGTTTAATCAAAACTTTTATACAGAAAAAATTTGAATCAAACTGTCGAAATCATTCGATGTTGAAAGTCATTCATTGAATGGGCACAAAGTCCCTCGTAGCTCATTTATATGACCAGGTATCTATAATTTTTTAGTTGTTTAAATTTTGAAAACTATTAATTTGTGATATATATTTTGTTAAGGTGTAGAAATTAAGCAGGATTGAGTTATACAAGGAGGAGTTTACAAACAAAGAAATTAAAAGGGTTTCTGAAGATTGTTAGGAAAAATATGTTAGTATAGATTTAATTTTTTAGAATAGATTTATTAGTAATTTTTTTATCTTTTTCTGTGTTGATTTTTCTTAAAACATACAGGACAAGATGATGGAAATTCGTGAGAAAATTATTGATGATGGAGGAATAGTTGATGAGATAATCATTTGTGCTGAAGTTTTAGGTGAAACATCGTCATACATTTGTGGCCTTGGTTATGGGCCAAAGTGTTTGAATAGTTGCTATTTGAATGATTTATATTTGTGCAACTTATGTAGTTTTGATGATTCCAAACATTATTGTTCAGATGTATAGTTATCTCCTAACAATTTTAGAAGATTTGCATTTTCTCTTGTGTGTACTAACATTTCAGGAAAATCAGACTCCAGACTACGAAAACTTCAAATCAAATTCAACATGAGATATTTTATTTATTTGAAGTTTCTCTTTTCTTTGAATTAATTTTGAAAGGGAGTGATTGCAATTGAGTGAATAAAATCTCAGACACACAAATAAGGAGATCTTGAAATTCTATACTGATCGTACAGGACGATATTTATCGTACTGGACGATCTGTCAGTTATCTCTTATAGAGCACTTGGAACGAATAGGAACTTGCTTGGAAAAATTTTTCTAAGTCCTATTCGTCCAGGACGAATTTTATTATCGTCCCGGACGATGGGTTCTCTGTAAAATTTTTGTCCAGATGAATTTTATCATCGTACGAGGCGACCAGTCCTCTGGAAAATTTTCGTCCTGACAAAAATAAATATCGTACCGGACGATCAGCTCTCTGGAAAAATTTCGTCCAGACGAAAACAAATTATCGTCCGCGGCGATTGGTCCTCTGGAAAATTTTTGTCCAGACGAAATAAATAATCGTCCAGGACGATCGTCTCTCTGGAAAATTTTCATCCAGACGAACATATTTTCGTCCAAACGATTAACCGACTTAGAACAGTTTTCAGCAGTTTCTAGAAACGACCTTGTAATAACCGTTCGTACTGAACGAACTTAGTTCGTACAGGACGATCAGCTGTACGAAGTCATTTTGTACACATATACAAATTGGGTCGTTTCAGATCGTTTAAGTAAAATCATCCAGGACGATCCAGAATCGTACGGGACGATCCACTGCGTACAGAATTGAAAATATGCAGTTTTTGGGCGGTTTTTCATTTCTTTTGTATAAATAGTCCAAATTAGACTGCCAACCAATCTTTTTGTCATTTGATCTTCGTGCCTCTTGAGAGAATAGCCAAGGAGAGAGTGGAAGAGAGCATTCAAAGGAGGATTCCTACCACTGGAGCGAGAAGGCTTCACTTGGATTGCTAAGGTAAGAGTCTCTACTTGTGAAATTGGATTTCTTCACTCTTTTCTTTCTTCCTTCTAGATTCTTGTGAGAAGATCAGTCAAGGAGATCCGGTTCTCTGCCGTCACTTGGAGAGTGTGAACAGCCGAAGGGTTCTCTGCCCACACTAGGAGAGTGTAAAAGGACGAAGGTTCTCTGCCTACACTTGGAGAGTGTGAACAGCCGTAGGGTTCTCTGCCCATACTAGGAGAGTGTAAAAGGACGATGGTTCTCTGCCGCACCGGGTAGTGGTGAAAAGAGTGTTTTGTACAAGCTTCTCCGCCTTGCTGTGGGTGCTAAAGGAGAGTCACTTTGTGGTATTAGTGCAATACTTAGAGGGTGCCTCTGAGGAGTGGATGTAGGTCTGGTTATAGACCAAACCACTATAAATCTGGTGTCATTTACTTTATTGCTTTTACGTTTCCGCACTTTAAATTTCAGTTTTAACAACTCTGTGGTTGAAAAACATTTTTCTACAAACTTTAAAAGAAAATTTTATTTCGGTTCAACTTTATCATTAAGAGGGCTTAAAATTTTTAAAACTACCAATTCACCCCCCTCTTGGTAGCCGTGGGACATTTACTTAGGCTTAACAACCTAATTACTAGACTCAACAAGTGGTATCAGAGCTTAGTTTCAAAATCATAAGTTTGAACTACTTTTTGATTAACGTAGATGGCTATATTTCGAAACCGAAACACACCTGAGGGTTACTCTATCACTAGACCTCCACTGTTTGACAATATTCCTTTTGATTTTTAGAAAACACGCATGTCTACTTTCTTACAGTCACTTGATTATCGCATGTGGATGCTAGTCCAGGAAGGTTACTCAAAACCAACTAGATTAGTTGATGGAATTAGGGTAGATACACCCTATGCAGATTGGACTATAGAAGAACGTGACTTAGCACAATTAAATGCGAAATGTTTAAATAGTTTCTTTTGTGCTTTAAAATCTGAAGATTACATGCGAGTTTCCACTTGTAAAAGCGGAAAAGACATATGTGATAGACTTTGTATTACTTATGAAGGGACAAATGAGGTTAAGCAATCAAGACTCAATATCTTGTTACATGACTACGAATTATTTCGCATGAAATCTAATGAATCTATATCTGACATGTACACAAGATTCACTCAAATTGTCACCTCTTTGCATGCACTTGGTAGGGAATTAACAAATGCTGAAATGGTTAATAAGATTCTTCGTTGTTTACCTACTGCATATGATGCTAAAATTACTGCAATTACAGAGTCTAAAGATCTGAACATTTATTCAATTGACAATCTTCTTGGTTCACTCATTGCTTACGAGCAAGGAGTAAGTCAAAGAAAGATTGATGCAGGTGAACCAAGAAAGGACAAGAATATTGCACTAAATGTGGAAGAGTCAGAAAGTGAACACTCACAACCTGAGGATGAAGACGATATAGCACTGATGACTAGACAATTCAGAAGCTTTTTAAAGAGGAAGCAGAAGAGACGCCAGCAATGGAATAGAGGTAAGTATAACAGAAATGACAAGGTTTCTAATGAAGTGATTTGTTATGAATGCAAGAAACCAGGTCATATAAAGACTGATTGTCCAAAACTCAAAACCACTCCTAGCATGGAGAAGGTAGAGGAGAAACCAATGGTAAAGAAGGGCAAGAAGAAGTTTCAAAAGGCTTTTTGGGCGGACTCAGCTTCAGACTCATCTGAGACTGAAAAAGAAGAAGAAGTCACCAACCTTTGCTTGATGGCAGATAAAGCTGAACAATCAGATCAAGAAGAGGTATGTGATTTAACCTATAATGAATTGTTTGAAGTTTCTGAACACATGCATGACGCATATAGGAAAATGAAAAGGATGCATGCTAGTGTAGTTTTAGAATTAGAAGAGCTTAATAAGGAACATGAAATCCTTAGGAAAGATCATGCTTTAATTGATAACAACCACATGAAACTACTTGATGAATATGATGACTTGAATAAAAATTTTGAGAATTTAAAATCATCCTATGCTGAACTTGAAAAAGAATTTAAGGAATTTATGGATGAATCTGAGAGCAAGACATATAGAATCAATTATACCAATCGAATCTTGGAGGATTTGAATTCATTTTACAAACTCACTATAAGAGCTCTCGAGGATAATAGGAACCCCCCTAAACTTGAAGATTTTACAAATCCTAAATATTATCCTAAATTCATGAAATCCCTTAGAAGACAATCATATGAAAGAAAACATAGGAATATTTTTCCTAATGTTAAATGTAACAATTGTGGATTCTTGGGACATATATCTCACACTTGCACTTTAAAGATGAAACATAATTTGGTGTGGAGAACTAAGATGCATAAACCTAGACATATCATACATGCATCTGATTATAAATTTCATAAAGGTGAACCCAAACTAGTTTGGGTTCCCAGGTCTAACATTTGAGAATTTTGCAGGAATGCTCTCACACAAGACCTCGTGAGAGTATATGGTACCTGGACATCGGATGTTCTAAGCACATGACTGGAGATACTGCTCAATTCATAATGCTGGAAGCCAGGAGTGGAGGCAAGGTTACACTTGGAGATAATACCACAAAGAAAGTGGTTGGATCAGGTATGATTGGAAATTTGAAAAACTTTTTCATAGACGATGTTTTATTAGTTGAAGGCTTAAAACATAATTTGCTTAGCATAAGTTAGCTATGTGATAAGGGCTATAATGTAAAATTTTTACCTACTAGCTGCAAAATTAGCCTAAATGGGAAAATTGTTTTAAATGGAAAAAGGGTGAACAATGTCTACATGCTAGATTTAAATTGTATTCAATCTCCTACTGCTTTTTGTTTGAAAACTGTTTCTAATGAATCTTGGCTTTGGCATAGGAGACTTTGTCATTCTAGTATGAAAAATCTTAGAAGAATTACCCAAAAGAATTTGGTTAGAGGAATACCTAAACTAGACTTTACTAAGGACCACCTATATGATGCATGTCAATTAGGAAAATAAGTGAAGTCCTCTTTTAAGTCCAATAAAGATCTTAGGACCAGTAAACCTTTAGAAATTCTTCACATGGATCTTTTTGGACCTGTAAGCACTGTTATTCTAGGAGGAAAGGTATATGGATTTGTTATAGTAGATGATTTTTCAAGATTCACCTGGGTTAAATTTCTTTTTCATAAGAGTGAATCATTTGAGGAATTCAGAAATTTTTCAACTTGGATATAAAGAAAACTAGGATGTGAAATAATTTCTATACAAAGTGATCATGGAGGAGAATTTGAAAATGAAAGATTTGAAGATTTCTGTAAAGAAAAGGGGATTGATCACAATTTTTCTGCACCTAGAACTCCTCAACAAAATGGAGTAGTTGAAAGAAAGAATAGAACATTAATAGAAGCCGCCCGAGCAATGTTAGCAGAATACTCGCTTCCTAGATATTTTTGGGCTGAGGCGGTTAGCATTGCATGCTATATTCTGAATAGGGTGAATGTGAGATCAAATTTGAATAAAACACCCTATGAGTTGCTAAAAGGTAGAACTGTTGCAAATCTATTTTTCATGTCTTATGTTTTGATGATTGACAAACACTGCTTTTCTTAGACAACTTGTTGCTTCTAACTTTTCAGGAATCGACGATCGGACAATCAAAAAGAAGCCAAGTTCAGGAATGCATAGGTTTAGGGTTGAGTCAGTCTGTACTTTTGCTTTTTACCTTTTGAGTCCACTTGTAATAGTCAAAGAGGCTGATGCTTTGTAACCCTTCACACACACACTTGAGAGAATTAGATTTTCTGTTTTTACTCATATCGGCCAGGACGATTTCTTTGATCGGCCTGGACGATCAGCTTAAAATAGAAAGTCTAATTAAGGATTCTTAATTAAGGCAGCCGACGTTAACAGATCGTCCTGGACGATACGTGTTCAGGGCTATTGTCAGGACGATTTTCCTCTGATTTGAACTGATCGGCCAGGACGATCGTGAGATCGGCCTGGACGATCAAGCTATTTTTCAATCGTCCAGCTCTGCATCCAGGGCTATGCTCTGGCCGATCTTCATTGATTTGTACTGATCGGCCAGGCCGGTGTCCATATCGGCCTGGACGATATTGTCGGCAACTTGCAATTAATGAGCTCTTTTGAAGCTCTTCTATTTAAGAGCTCTTGTTCAACATTTTTAAAAACCTTTGGCTGCTGCCTTGACCTAAGAAGGCCTTGAGGAGAGAAAGAGAGAGAGAAGAGAGAGAGAGGATCTTGTGAGGGGGAGCTTGTGAGGGGTTTCACAAGGGTTCCTTCAAGGATCTCTCTGCGTCGTCTTCGTCTAGAGTTTCTCGTCCGTGGAAGGGTCGGTAGAGGTAAGGAGTTTTGCTTTTGGTTCTGGTTCTCTGCCAGCTTCAGGAGGAAGCAAAAGGAGATAGGTTCTCTGCCTTGCCGGGGTGGTAAAAAGGAGGTTCTTGTGAGGGTTTCTCCACCTAGCCGTGGGGGCTAAAGGAGAGTCACTTTTTGTGTAGTGCAATACTTGGAGGGTGCCTCCAAGGAGTGGACGTAGGTCGAGTCGATCGAACCACTATAAATTTCTGTGTTCTTTTTCTTGCTTCCTCACTTTTAAAGTCCGCATTATTTTGTGGTGTGATTTGGTTTATATGATTTTATTTCTTTGTTTAAAAAGAAGTTTTTAAAATACCAATTCACCCCCCTTCTTGGTTAGTTTGGGACTAAGTTCATAGGGCTTAACATCCCCATCGAACTTTCAAGTGGTATCAGAGCTTGATTCGAAAATTAAAGTTTGAAAACTTTTTGAATTTGATCCATGTCTAACTTTGGGAATCGCAACACTACGGAAGGGTATTCTATTACCCGACCTCCTCTATTCGATAACCTACCTTTTGATTTTTGGAAAACTCGCATGTCAACTTTTCTACAATCTACTGATTATCGCATGTGGATGCTTATTCAAGAAGGTTATTCTCCACCTTCTCGTGAAATTAACGGTTTTAAAACTGAAGTTGCTTTTACCGAATGGACTTTTGATGAACGAGATTTAGCTCAATTGAATGCGAAATGTTTGAATTGTTTTTTCTGTGCTTTAAAATCTGAGGATTACATGCGTGTTTCAACTTGCAAGACTGGTAAAGAAATTTGAGATAAATTGTGCATTACTTATGAAGGCACTAATGAAGTTAAACAATCCCGTTTAAACATTCTCTTGCATGACTACGAACTTTTTCGTATGAAACCTCATGAATCGATTTCTGACATGTACACTAGGTTTACTCAGATTGCTACTTCATTGCATGCACTAGGAAAAGAACTTTCGAACTATGAAAAAGTTAACAAGATTTTGAGATGCTTGCCTTCTTCTTATGATGCAAAAATTACTGCAATCACTGAATCTAAAGATTTAAACACCTATTCTATTGATAACTTGCTTGGCTCACTCATTGCTTACGAGCAAGGGGTGAATCAAAGAAATTTTGATGCAGGTGAGAAGAAAAAGGAGAAAACAATTGCATTGAAGGCACACAAATCGGATTCTGAATCTTCCGGGTCTGAAAGCGATGGAGTTGCCTTCATCACAAGGCAATTCAAAAGCTTTCTAAGGAAGAAACAAAAGCATCATCAAAATTGGAGAAAAGGTAGGGATCATAAACATATTAAAGGATCTTCTGATGTTGTTTGTTTTGAATGCAGGAAACCAGGACATGTAAGAGCCGATTGTCCTACACTTCAAGATCAATCAAGCAAAGAAAAAGAAAAAGGTGAGGAGAAAGCTAAGTCTAGGAAGGAGAATAAGAAAATCCAAAGAGGCTTCTGGGTAGAATCTGGTACTGATTCCTCTGAGACTGAACCAGAGGAAGAGACTACAAACTTGTGTTTCATGGGAGAAAATCAAAGTGATGAGGAAGAGGTATGTAGACCAACCTATGATGAATTGTTTGAAATTTGTGAAAAAATCCATACATCATACAAAAAACTTAAGAAAACTCATGCTAGCCTAAAATTAGAACATTCAAATCTACAAAAAGAGCATGAAGTTTTTCTCAAAGATCATGCAACGATTGATTCAAATCACATGGCTCTCCTTGATGAATTTGATGAATTAAACAAGAAGCATTTAGAATTAGTTGAGAAAAGTAATCCATTAAAAGCTTCACACACCTCACTTAATGATGATCTTAAGAAATCTAAAGAGATTGAGAAAGATTTGAGGATTGAGAATGATGCATTAAAAAGAACTAACTTGAGAATTCAAAATGATTTGGAAACATGTAAGAAAGCTAGGATGACACCAACTTTTAATCAAAGGCCAGAACCTAGGAAGAGGCATTCTTATCCAAACCATTTAAGAAAACCTTTTCCTGGAGTTCAATGTTTTTCTTGTGGCATGCTAGGACACATCTCACACACTTGCACAGTTCACCGCAGTACACATTGGGTGTGGAGACCTAAGATGCATGATTCAAAGCATACCACATCTACATTTCACTCTACATTTCCTAAGAAGGAGCCCAAATCTGTTTGGGTTCCTAAAACTGACTGTTGTTGAGTTTTGCAGGAGTGCTCTCACCAAAGACCTCGTGGGAGCATAAGGTAACTGAATATAAGGAGGCTTGCAGCTCAATTGCTTAAATTCGTTGCTTTATCACTTGCTTGAAATCTTTAGTTTCTTTTTATATGTTTTTTTTTATTTTTTAGTTTTTGTGTTCACTTTGTGCTGGTTTTTTTTTTATGAGTTTTTGTTTTTTCACTTTGGTCTTTATTTTGGGCTTACATATGATAAAACTTCTCAAGCTTTTAAATATTGGAGTTTTTGGAGATAGGGTTTAGCTTTTTAAAATTGGTTAAAGGGAGTAAACTGTTGATGTTTCCTTTTTCCTTCTTCTGACTTTGTTTAGTGGCATGATTTTCTTCTATAAAACAAAAGTCTAAACTCAGTTTAACCAATGGCTTTTTAAGATCTCTTTCTAATCTTGCTACATTAAATCATCTTATGCATAATAGTCAAAATTCTTTGATATCATTCAAGCTTTTGAAATCTTACCATTACAGTTATCACGTGATTTTGATTTTGTGTTGTGGATTGTTCTTCCCTATGTTAGAGAGAGAGCTCCTATTCTCTAATATTTGGACGATATACTCACAACTAAGTTTTTTTTAAGGGTATATTAAAGATTTTTTAGCTTGCAAAAGTTAAAAAGGAAAGAGGCCAATGAAGCCAAATTGAAAAGAAAGCTATATACACAAAAGTGTATCAAAAATCAAAAGATGCTCAAAGAGCCAATAAAAGTGACAAGAGGCATAAAATTAGCCCACTAAATGCAAGCTATCATCTCTTTGTTAAAACTCTTAAAACTTAGAAAAGTCAATGATTATGTGATACGTTCAAAGATTTGATTTCAAATTCCATGATTGAGAAAAACTATTTTGGTTTATTATTTATGAGATATTTTAGTTGTTAACAAGACTTGATTGGATCTTCTTATCCTTTTTGTTATTCCGAGTCAGGACTCTATTATTTTTTAAGAGAATTTTGTACCCTGAAGAATGTCCGATCTAGGGTAAATGGAATCAGTTTTTCTACCTTCTTCTAATTGGATTTTTTTAAACCTCTTGATCTCCTAAAAACTTTAAAAAATTAAATTCATGAAAAGAATTCTCATATGATGCCTCCATAAAAAAAAAAAAAAAATAGAAAAATTAAAATCCAAAAATATTCGGTGTTTGTTTTATTTATTTTTTTTTTGTGTCTTTGACTGTCTTTTCTTGTGTTTTATTTTTGAGGGTCTTGATCATCACCATTCTTTTCTTGATTTCAAATTCAAGTCACATCGGCCTGGCCGATATTTTTATCGTCCTGGCCGATATTTTTATCGTCCTGGCCGATATGACAAATTCTTACCAAAATCCATCTGCTGACCTTTTTGCTGTGCTTACTAAAATTCATCGTCCTGGATGATACATTATCGTCCTGGACGATACATTATCGTCCTGGACGATACATTATCGTCCTGGACGATTTGATCAAACTCATGATGATAGTCCTGGCCGATGCATTCTATGTGCATCATCCTGGCCGATACACTGGACCGTCCGGGACGATCCACGTGTTAGTACGTTTTGATCTTTAAATTCGGCCCCGGACGATCCATTATTGGACCATCGGCCGGGCCGATCCACTGTTCATCCTGGACGATACACGTGGCAAGCATTTAAAATGTTTTAACTTCGGCCGGTACGATCAATTATTGTGCATCGTCCTGGACGATCCACCTAATCGGCCCGGACGATCTGCTTTTTCAACGGTCGTCCGGACTGACTCCTCGGGCCGATAGCCTGTGTCTAATCGGCCTGGCCGATATCTGATCGGCCCGGACGATTGGACCGCCTTTTTGACCAATCGGCCTGTACGTAATTATTGACACATATCGGCCTGGATGATTCCGCGATCGGCTAGGACGATATGGACATTTCTTTAAATTCAGGCCGATCCAGCCATATTTTTTCACTCCTCATCCTTTCTCCTTTGTGTTTTTGCTTAAGTTCTCTCAAATGGCTGGTGAGAAGCGCGTCCGTCAGACCTCTGGAAGTTCCTCGAGGGCAAGGGTTGACCCTCGTTTCCGTGAAGCAGAAGATGAAGCCGCATATCATCGCTATAAAGAATGTGGAATTACTATTTCCAGAATTATCAATCCAGTCCACATCTCTTACCCGGTAATGGATCTCTTCGCTCACACTTCCCTTTGCTTCATTCTATCTCTTGTTTTCCCCTTCAATTCTGAGTTCCTTCTAGAATTTTTTGCAAACCTGCGCATCAACTCCACCTTCACAGCCCTGTCCTTCTATGTGAATCGACGCCCTGTCAAAATCACATATCAGGACTGTGTTGATCTCTTACAGCTTTTCACCATCGGAGATAAGCTGCACTTAATTGCCCTTGACCCTGATCTTGACTGGTCCACGGCAAATCACTTTCTTCGCCAGACCAATGTCCGTTACCATGTTGGAGAGACTAGCTCTTTAGTCAGAGATGCTAGGACAATCCAACATGTCCTTCGCACCTCCGTCATTCCAAAAGCCGGCGACCGTGTCCACATTACCCCTCTACTTTCCCTCACTACCTTCTATATCATGGCTCATAGGGAATTCAACACTGCTGACCTATTTTTTCGTTACATTGATCACCTCACAACAATTCGCGATCCAGGCCACAGAAGAAAGCCAAATCTTGCCTTAGGACACATCATAGCCTATGTTCTTGAAACTAAATACCAACTTCAATATCCTATACCACCAAACCTTCCAACTCCCTTCTACTCAAACAACTCCTTCAGCACCCTTCACAGTACTCGTCTCCACCCTGAGGAACCTCAGGGGGCTCGAGAGGAGGAGGCTCCCGCTCCAGCTCCCTTTCCTGACCCTGTCCCTCTCCACCAACACTCACCGGTTGATCAGTTGATTGAGAGATTTGATCGTTGGGAGACCTGATTTGATGCATATGTTGCTGCCCAGGAGCAGCAACACTCTGAGGACATTGCCCGCTACGAGCATCACCGCGCTGAGGATTTAGCTCAATTTGACAGCTTTCTTACTCACCACCAGCAGCAGCATGACCAGGACATCGCCTGGTTCAATGCTCAGTTTACTACCCTTGCCAGTTACTTTCAGCAGCCACCTCCACCTCCTCCATCTGATGATCAGGATCCCTCGTTCTTTTAGTTTGTGCTTTGAGTTATTGTTTCTTGTCTTTTTGTCTTTCGTGATGTTTGTTTTTCTTCTTTCTTCTTTTCTCTGCTGTTTCTGGGCTCTCTTTTTGTGATGACAAAAAGGGGGAGTAGGATAGGGTATGGTAGAAAAAAAAAATTGATGTTGTAACTTTGTTTTCTAATGAATCTATTTTTGTCCTACTTGTGTTTTGCCATCATCAAAAAGGAGGAGATTGTTGCAAATCTATTTTTCATGTCTTATGTTTTGATGATTGACAAACACTGCTTTTCTTGGACAGCTTGTTGCTTCTAACTTTTCAGGAATCGACGATCGGACAATCAAAAAGAAGCCAAGTTCAGGAATGCGTAGGTTTAGGGTTGAGTCAGTCTGTACTTTTGCTTTTTACCTTTTGAGTTCACTTGTAATAGTCAAAGAGGCTGATGCTTTGTAACCCTTCACACACACACTTGAGAGAATTAGATTTTCTGTTTTTACTCATATCAGCCAGGACGATTTCTTTGATCGGCCTGGACGATCAGCTTAAAACAGAAAGTCTAATTAAGGATTCTTAATTAAGGCAGCCGACGTTAACAGATCGTCCTGGACGATACATGTATCGGCTAGGACGATAAGCTCAAAACAGAAAGAAGTAGCCGCCATAGACAAGTATGGTATACCATATCTTTAAATGATCGGCCAGGACGATCCTCGGATCGGCCTGGACGATATTAACAAATTATGCCATAATTGTTCAGGAAATCAAGGAAGTTATTAAGGATGATTGATACGATCATATCGTCCTGGACGATTGCAAGATCGACCAGGCCGATCTAGTCAAAAATCTTAAGTTACTTCAGGACGATCAATATCGGCCAGCCCGTATTCAGGGCTATTGTCAGGACGATTTTCCTCTGTTTTGAACTGATCGGCCAGGACGATCGTGAGATCGGCCTGGACGATCAAGCTATTTTTCAATCGTCCAGCTCTGCATCCAGGGCTATGCTCTGGCCGATCTTCATTGATTTGTACTGATCGGCCAGGCCGATGTCCATATCGGCCTGGACGATATTGTCGGCAACTTGCAATTAATGAGCTCTTTTGAAGCTCTTCTATTTAAGAACTCTTGTTCAACGTTTTTAAAAACCTTTGGCTGCTGCCTTGACCTAAGAAGGCCTTGAGGAGAGAAAGAGAGAGAGAAGAGAGAGAGAGGATCTTGTGAGGGGGAGCTTGTGAGGGGTTTCACAAGGGTTGCTTCAAGGATCTCTCTGCGTCGTCTTCGTCTAGAGTTTCTCATCCGTGGAAGGGTCGGTAGAGGTAAGGAGTTTTGCTTTTGGTTCTGGTTCTCTGCCAGCTTCAGGAGGAAGCAAAAGGAGATAGGTTCTCTGCCTTGCCGGGGTGGCAAAAAGGAGGTTCTTGTGAGGGTTTCTCCACCTAGCCGTGGGGGCTAAAGGAGAGTCACTTTTTGTGTAGTGCAATACTTGGAGGGTGCCTCCAAGGAGTGGACGTAGGTCGAGTCGACCAAACCACTATAAATTTCTGTGTTCTTTTTCTTGCTTCCGCACTTTTAAAGTCCGCATTATTTTGTGGTGTGATTTGGTTTATGTGATTTTATTTCTTTGTTTAAAAAGAAGTTTTTAAAATACCAATTCACCCCCCCTCTTGGTTAGTTTGGGACTAAGTTCATAGGGCTTAACATCCCCATCGAACTTTCAAGAACACCAAATTTGTCTCATTTACATGTATTTGGTTGCAAGGTGTTCATACATATTAATGGAAAATCTGCCTTAGGAAAATTTGATCCAAAATTAGATGAAGGAATTTTTGTTAGATATTCAAGTGTTGGAAAATCTTATAGAGTATTCAACAAAAGAACTTTAGTCATTGAGGAAACCACACATGTTGTTTTTGATGAAAATGGAAATATGGAAGAGCCAAAAGTTGTTGAAGAAGAAATTGAAGAAAACTCCCAAAAGATTGATAGATTAAATTTGAAAGAAAATGTGAAAGAAAATTTAGAAAGAGAAGACCCTTTGCCTAGAGATTTGAGATTTTCTAAAAACCACCCAAAGGAATTAATGATAGGTGAACCAAGTGAGGGTGTTAGAACTAGGCGTGGATTAAACAAGGAAGTCAATCATTCAGCCTTTATTTCAACTATTGAACCCACTAACATTGATCAAGCACTTTCAGATGAATTTTGGATATTGGCCATGCAAGAAGAGTTAAATCAATTTGTAAGAAATAAAGTTTGGGAACTAACTACAAGGCCAAAAGATCAAAGTGTTGTTGGAACCAAGTGGGTGTTCAAAAATAAAATGAATGACTCAGGAGTAGTCATTAAAAATAAGGCTAGATTAGTAGCTAAGGGGTATAATCAAATTGAAGGAATTGATTTTGAGGAAACTTTTGCCCCTGTAGCTAGACTTGAAGCAATTAGGGTTTTACTAGCCTTTGCCTGTTTTAAAGGTTTTAAATTGTTTCAAATGGATGTTAAAAGTGCCTTTTTAAATGGGGTAATTGAAGAAGATATTTTTGTAGAACAATCTCCAGGTTTTGAAAATTCTAAATTTCCAAATCATGTTTTCAAATTAAAAAAGGCATTATATGGATTGAAACAGGCACCTAGGGCTTGGTATGAGAGGTTAAGCACCTTCCTACTTGAAAGATCTTTTGAAAAAGGAAGTGTGGATACAACTCTCTTTTTAAGGAAAATTGGAAAAGATATACTTATTGTTCAAATTTATGTGGATGACATCATCTTTGGATCTACAAATAAACATCTTTGTGACGATTTTTCTAAAACAATGAGTAGTGAATTTGAAATGAGTCTAATGGGAGATTTAAATTACTTTCTAGGATTTAGCATTAAGAAACTTGAGGAAGGTACTTTTCTTAGTCAAACCAAATATATTAAGGACATCCTCAAAAAATATGAAATGGACAATGCTAAACCTGTTAGTACACCGATGAGTTCTTCAGTTCAGTTGGATAAAGACCTTAAGGGAAAATCTGTTGATCAAAAGAAATTTAGAGGGATAATTGGATCTTTACTTTACTTGACTGCTAGCCGACCAGATATTATATTTAGTGTTTGCTTATGTGCTAGATTTCAATCAGATCCAAAAGAATCACATTTGACAACAGTGAAAAGGATTTTAAGATATCTACTAGGAACTCAAAACTTAGGAATTTGGTATCCTAAGTTTAGCTCTTCATTTGAAATTATTGGTTACTCAGATTCTGACTTTGCACGCTGCAGAGTGGATAGGAAAAGCACTACTGGAACATGTCAATTTATTGGAAATTCATTAGTTTCATGGTCTAGTAGAAAACAAAATTCAGTTGCACTATCTACTGCAGAAGCAGAATACATTGCATTAGGAAGTTGTGTGGCACAAGTACTTTGGTTAAAACAACAGTTGATTGATTTAGGATTAACTATAGGCACTATTCCAATTTATTGTGACAATACTAGTGCTATTTGCATTTCCAAAAATCCTATTCAACATTCTAGAACCAAACACATTGATATAAGGCATCATTTCATAAGGGATCATGTATCCAAAGGAGAAATTGAACTCATACATGTTTCAACTGAAAATCAACTTGCATACATTTTTACAAAACCTTTAGCCTTTGATACCTTCAGTACTTTAAGAACAAGGCTTGGTGTTATTGATTTGAATGCTTAACCAAAATGTCTTTGCAACATTGATACTTGTTGTGTTTTGTTTTTGTGATTTTGTGAATTTTGTGTTTTTGAATGAATTGTTTTTTTTGGATTTATGATTTTGTTTTATGTTTTCTGTGTTTTTAAATATTTTTGTTGATTTTCTTAATTTAAAAAAATTTAAAATTAAAATTTTTTTTGGAGGAAATCGTCCAGGACGAAATTAGTTTCGTACGGGACGATGTGTGAAGGAACAGTTTGCGCGAATTTAAACCGTTTTGAGAGCAGTTTTTAATTAGATCGTCTGTACAATATGTGATCGTCCAGGACGAATTTTTCTCTCTCAAACGTCGGGACGATTGAATGCAGCGGTTGAGTGGATAAGGCAGTTTTTAATACGAACTTCGTCTGTACGAAATTTTCGTTCGTCCAGACGAACATGTGTCGGTTCATTGTAGGGGATGGTTTTCAAGAGTCATTAAAACGATTCACTTTTTGATCGTCTGTACGAAATTTTTTTGTCTGTACGATCGGTCAAGTCAAAAAGCCTGTACGAAGGGACGCATTGTAAGTTGTGTTGAATACGAAAAGCCGTTACATTTTGGACGAATTGGATCGTCTGTACGAAATTACTTCGTCCAGACGAATGATAATTTTTCGTCCAGTACGAATATTTTTGTCCAGGACGAATGTATCATTTTTCTTTAAATATGAAGGCTTTCAAACTTGACAATCACACTTTCAAACTTCTTTTTCAATCCCTTTCTACATCAAATCAACAATGGCCTCCTCTAGCAAAAGACAAAAGGTTTTGGTGAGGAAACCAAATAGGAATGCCCCAGACAACTTTCTTTCCAAGGCAAATGAGGAATCTTTTCCTCGTTTTGCATCCGCAAAAATCACTCCGTCTCGCATTCTTATCCAAACAGAGTTGAAATTTCGGGTATTGCACCTCTTCGCCTCAACTCAATTTCAGTTCATTCTTTCTCTCGTCCACCTCTACAATAAACAAACCTACCACTACTTTCTAGCCAACATGAGTTTCAATTCTGACCACTCTATCATTAGTTCTTATGTTTTTAAACAAAAAGTTGAGATCACCAAGCACGACCTTGGTGCATTTTTAAACTTAAGAACTGAAGGATATAGAGCCCACACCCTAATGTCAGAAAACTCCTTCAAATGGTTTGAAATCAATAGGGTGATTAGAGAGATAAGCATAACCTATCATGTTGCTAGAGTCTCCGGTATGACCCAAGATGCCCGAATCATCCAGCATATCCTTAGATCTTCAATTATTCCTAAAGCTGGTGATAGGATTAACATTACTCCTCTCCTTTCTGTTCTAACCTTTTTAATCATGCAAAGACATCCTATTGACGAAGCCCAACTCATCATAGATCATATCTATGGGCTTTCAGAAATAGGACATGCTGATCAGAAGAGAAAGAAGAACATTTCATTAGGGCACTTAATTACTTATATTTTGGAAAAGAAGTACAATATAGTGCATCCTGATGAAGAATATGAAGAGCCAGTTTACTATAACGATGCATCATTCAGATTGCTCTTCAAGGAGGAAAAAGAAAAAGAAAAAGCACATGCCAGTGCTTCAGAAGAAGAAGAAGAAGAAGGAGTGCAAGCTTCTGCTTCTCAATCAGATTACCAGAATCTGATTGAGAGATTTGATAGACTAGAGACTCACATTGATCAAAGGTTTGATCAATTTGATGCTCAACTTACGCAGCAGCAACATGACATTGGTAATATTAAAGATGAAGTTCATGAAATAAATACCAATGTAATGTTGATGGCCTCCTACTTCAACCTCTTTGGCGGCATTCCTCCTCCTCCTCCAGAACAGTGAAATTGTTTTTATGTCTGTGTCTGTTGTATTTTTTTTTGTTTGTTTTGTTTTTATCTTATCTGTTTTATTGTAATGTGTTTGTTTTTATGTTTTAAGTTCAATGTATTTTTTTTTTCTGTAATCTGTTTCTTTAATATCAATGAAAGTTTGTTTCTATTAGATTTGTTTTGAAATGTGGTTAATGTTTGTGAATTTCATTAGTATTATTTAATCTACATAGTGTTTAAATTCGATTGTAATTTGAGATTATCTATATTAGAAAATCTAGACTTTCTAAATTTATAATTTGTTTATAACTTGTTGTAATTAGAACTTTTAAATTCATGTCTATTCATTTAGACTACATAAAAGTTAATATTATTATTACAATTTTGATGTTTTCTTATTTTGTATTTCTATGCTCAAATGATATTTATGCACCTAGAAATATTTGAAATTTTAGATTATAGATTTTGGAAAGAATTGGTCAAATTACTCTTGAACATTGTACAAATGTACAAAAATTAAAAGGAATTTAAAAAAATTTGCAAAGTGAAAAAGAGGCACAAAATAAGCCCAACCAAGAAAAAATGCACAAAAATGTGCTCCAAAACTTTGAAAAGATGCGCAAAGCGCCACATGAGGTAATTCTCTTCTTTCCAAATTCGTTCAATCTCTTAATTCAAATTAATCTTATGTTCATTTATATTCTATTGAACTTTGAAATATAGAATTTTTTTTACATCTCTCTTGTAATGATTTTCAATAGTCAAATGTCTAAATTGAATCATGTTTTTGATAAATTCTTCTTACTTACAATGTTATATCACTTCTTAAATTTTATGAATTTCTATGATTGATCTAATATCCTTAGTTTAAAATTGCATACCCTATGTCAAAACACAATTTAGATTAAATTTTAAAAATGAATTTCATATAATTATTTACATTTCTTGTCTTTTTCTTCTTCACTTTTTGTTGCTGTCAAAAAGGGGGAGAAATTATTATGTTTGTGTTTTGTGTTTTTGTGGTTTGTGTTTTCTATTTTTGATTGTTCGGTTTGCAAGTTTTTTTTTGTGTTAAAAAAATTTGAAAAACAAAAATATTGTTCTTTAATGCCTCCTTCTTTTAATGTACTCATAAATTCAGGGGGAGTTTAGGAGATAAGAGATTTGTTTTAACTTGAAACCATACTAATAATAATTGTTTTGCCATCATCAAAAAGGGGGAGATTGTTTGAATAGTTGCTATTTGAATGATTTATATTTGTGCAACTTATGTAGTTTTGATGATTCCAAATATTATTGTTCAGATGTATAGTTATCTCCTAACAATTGTAGAAGATTTGCATTTGCTCTTGTGTGTACTAACATTTCAGGAAAATCAGACTCCAGACTACGAAAACTTCAAATCAAATTCAACATGAGATATTTTGTTTATTTGAAGTTTGTCTTTTCTTTGAATTAATTTTGAAAGGGAGTGATTGTAATTGAGTGAATAAAATCTCACACACACAAATAAGGAGATCTTGAAATTCTATACTGATCGTACATGACGATATTTATCGTACTGGACGATCTGTCAGTTATCTCCTATAGAGCACTTGGAACGAATAGGAACTTGCTTGGAAAAATTTTTCTAAGTCCTATTTGTCCAGAACGAATTTTATTATCGTCCCGGATGATGGGTTCTCTGTAAAATTTTCGTCCAGACGAATTTTATCATCGTACGAGGTGACCAGTCCTCTGGAAAATTTTTGTCCCGACGAAAATAAATATCGTACCGGACGATCAGCTCTCTGGAAAATTTTCGTCCAGACAAAAACAAATTATCGTCCGCGGCGATTGGTCCTCTGGAAAATTTTCATCCAGACGAAATAAATAATCGTCCAGGACGATCGTCTCTCTGGAAAATTTTCATCCAGACGAACATATTTTCGTCCAAACGATTAACCGACTTAGAACAGTTTTCAGCAGTTTCTAGAAACGACCTTGTAATAACCGTTCGTACTGGACGAACCTAGTTCGTACAGGACGATCAGCTGTACGAAGTCATTTCGTACACATATACAAATTGGGTCGTTTCAGATCGTTTAAGTAAAATCGTCCAGGATGATCCAGGATCGTACGGGACGATCCACTGCGTACAGAAT
Source organism: Dendrobium huoshanense (assembly GCA_016618105.1). Lineage (NCBI taxonomy): Eukaryota > Viridiplantae > Streptophyta > Magnoliopsida > Asparagales > Orchidaceae > Dendrobium > Dendrobium huoshanense. The sequence goes on along the minus strand of CM028358.1, from coordinate 44,207,461 downwards.
TGAAAATATGCAGTTTTTGGGCAGTTTTTCATGTCTTTTGTATAAATAGTCCAAATTAGACTGCCACCCAATCTTTTTGTCATTTGATCTTCGTGCCTCTTGAGAGAATAGCCAAGGAGAGAGTGGAAGAGAGCATTCAAAGGAGGATTCCTACCACTGGAGCGAGAAGGCTTCACTTGGATTGCTAAGGTAAGAGTCTCTACTTGTGAAATTGGATTTCTTCACTCTTTTCTTTCTTCCTTCTAGATTCTTGTGAGAAGATCAGTCAAGGAGATCCGGTTCTCTGCCGACACTTGGAGAGTGTGAACAGCCGAAGGGTTCTCTGCCCACACTAGGAGAGTGTAAAAGGATGAAGGTTCTCTGCCTATACTTGGAGAGTGTGAACAGCCGTAGGGTTCTCTGCCCACACTAGGAGAGTGTAAAAGGACGACGGTTCTCTGCCGCACCGGGTAGTGGTGAAAAGAGTGTTTTGTACAGGCTTCTCCGCCTTGCTGTGGGTGCTAAAAGAGAGTCACTTTGTGGTATTAGTGCAATACTCAGAGGGTGCCTCTGAGGAGTGGATGTAGGTCTGGTTATAGACCGAACCACTATAAATCTGGTGTCATTTACTTTATTGCTTTTACGTTTCCACACTTTAAATTTCAGTTTTAACAACTCTGTGGTTGAAAAACATTTTTCTACAAACTTTAAAAGAAAATTTTATTTCGGTTCAACTTTATCATTAAGAGGGCTTAAAATTTTTAAAACTACCAATTCACCCCCCTCTTGGTAGCCGTGGGACATTTACTTAGGCTTAACAACCTAATTACTAGACTCAACATAAAGCCGATAAAGAAAACTAAAATTGTCAGATCAAATGCATCATCCAAGAGAGAGACCGAGCTGAAACCAGTTTAAAAGTTATACAAGAGAAATATGAGTTAAAAAGAGTAAGATCATTAAATCTCAACAAAAAACTATAGATTGGTTAAAAATGATAGCAGAAATAATGGACATGCAACCCCCTAATGATGATGGTAAGTATTTAGAATATGCACATTAAGATTTACTTAATAAAATTTAAAATTTTGTTTAACTAATATTATAAATTTCTTCTTATAGGTCCAGCATTCTCAAATGAAGAAAATGATGATTAGAGATCTGATTTATTTCTATTTTTTGAAACTATAATGTTAATAATTCTCTTTCAATTTAGCTCTTGAACTACCTTATTTTATTGCATCAATTTCCATATTTTTTAACACATGGTTGTTTTCTCTATTTGTAATATATTCCCGTAGTAGCTATTTGAATGTTGTTACAAACATAATTTTGACATGAAAACTTCTTGTTTTAATTTAATCTAAGGTTGAGAACTTTTCGTTCTTGCTGAAATCCAAATTTCCTGAATTTAAACTTGTATTGTGAGGCTTTGACTTGTGGAAATAAAAGTCTATTATGGTATGGGGATCAGGTTCACAATTTATGTATGAAGTTTGGGATTGAAAAAAATGCATTCGCTAGTTGTTCTCTAAGTGGCATGTATGCAAGGTGTGGAATGTTGAATTGCACGAGGAAAGCATTCTATCAGGTTGATGTACCTGATTTGGTTTCATGGAATTCAGTTATAGGTGCATTTTGTTTTAGATATTCTGCAGATGAAGCTATTCAACTTTTCTCAGAGATGAGACTTTTAGGTTTGGAACCAGATGATATTACTATTCGATGCTTGCTTTGTGCTATTTGTGATTGTTTTGAGTTTTATTCCAACTTTGTAAGTATAAATCTTCTATTCCTAGTATAAGTTGTGGATATCTTATTTTGGTGATCTCTATCTTTGTTCCATCATCTAAACAAATTTGTGATTGTTTTGTTTGTGTGGTAGAGATTTTATCATATTCTATAGAACATTGATTTTTATATTCATACTATGAATTTAGATCATTGTTGAACTTTACGTACCTATTATTGCCTTTATTTTAGGTTGGAGGAAGCTCTTACTCTGTGTATTCTGGTCGTAGCTCGAGTGGCACTGGTTATTTGCGTGGTAGTGGCTTTGGGTCATACTACTAAGGTGCACAAACTTTTGCTCCATTTTCTTATTTTTTCCCTTTTCTTTTCTGTATGTGTGAGTTTACCAGGCTGGTCCTATAGCTAAATATAAACTATCATTGCAAGTCACTTTTAGAGGAATCATGATGCTATAAATAGAAAAAAAATTGGTGTATATGGGGTTTTCATGATCACATAGGTTTGTCTTGACACAAATTCTACATCAAAAGGATGGTGTAGGCTGGGCACTATTCGAAGCTTTTGGATTTTGGTGCCTCCAAAAATGGACTTAGTGTGTTATTACAACAAACTTGTAGAATTTGCTTCCACTGAGAAGCTTCTTGGACTTGAGGACTTTTAAGCTTTAATTTGTGGCAATATTTTAAAGAGGATTTCTTGGAGAGTTCATTATGTTTGTAAGGATACCTAAGTTTTTCAGTTTAATAAACCAAGATACAAGTATGGTAATGTATTGCATTTCTTATTATTTCTAAACTTGATAAGATCTCGACATGATGGACAATGAGCTTTGCATTTTAAGCTTTTCTATAAGGTACACACATCTAGTAATGCTAAAGCATTGAGGTGTTGGATAATCTAGAATGTTAAAGTGGTATAGGAATTAGCATTTCAATCATATTTATAAAGGAGTCTGAAGTGACAGCGAATGCTACTAAGGTGGTATTGCACATTATCTCTTTTCCTGCATAGATCTTCATTTGAATGTCATATTTTTAAGGAAAAGTTTTATTTCATAGGATAATATTTGTATTGGGGTTATTGAGCCCGAAAAGATTTTAAGTTATTTTGGCCACAACATTGGACATTAGCTTTGTTCTTGTTTGTTTCAAAAGGTTTTGGGATTTTTTGTTGTATATTGTTTACTCTGATTGGATTATGAAGCTTGGAATACACTAATTTTTATTTTGATGTTTGGATACAAGCAATTATCCCACAACTAGGAATTTGTGAATTGCAATTATCACACCTGGGATGCTAAAAATGAATTTAAGTAGAAGAATTATTATCCCAATTGATCAGTTTATGCTCATATTGAAAGTTTGTTAGGGATGTTAAGCCCTATAGAACTGGACCGAGGCTAACCAAGAGGGGGGGGGGGGGGGTGAAGTAGTATTTTTTAAAAATTTCTTTAAGAAAAAAGAAGAACGATTATCACAAACCAAATCACCACAAAAACAAGTGCGAAAGAAAATAAATTCGGAAGAAGTAAAAACAAGAAAATAAGGGTTTATAGTGGTTCGGTCAACTCGACCTACGTCCACTCCCCGGAGGCGCCCTCCGAGTATTGCACTACCAACGTGACTCTCCTTTAGCCCCCACAGCTAGGCGGAGAAGCCCTCACAAAAACACCTCCTTTTTGCCACACCCGGCAAGGCAGAGAACCCAACTCCTTTTGCTTCCTCCTGAAGCAGGCAGAGAACCATGATCACTTACTAAAACTTACCTCTCCCAACCCTTCCAAGGATAAGAGACTCTAGGGAATAAGAAGTGGAATAATGCTTGGAGCAACCCTTGTGATTTCCCTTACAAGCTCCCCCTCATAATACCCTCTCTCTCTCTCTCTCTCTCTCTCTCTCTCTCTCTCTCTCTCTCTCTCTCTCTCTCTCTCTCTCCTTTAGGTTTTCTCAGGTCAAGACAGCAGCCCAGGATATTCAAAAATGTTGAACAAGAGCTCTTAAATAGAAGAGCTTCAAATGAGCTCATTAATTGCAAGTTGCCGACTATATCATCCAGGACGATATGGACATCGTCCTGGCCGATCAGTACAAATCTCAGAAGATCGGCCAGAACATCGCCCTGAATGCAAACTGGACGATTGAAACATTGGCTTGATCGTCCAGGACGACTTTATGATCGTCCCGGCCGATCAGTTCAAATCAGAGGAGAATCGTTCTGAGAATCGCCTTGAATTTAAGCTGTCCAATCAAGATCGTCCAGGAGTAACTAAGGTTTTTTTACTAGATCGTCCTGGCTGATCCTGTGATTGTCCAGGACGATGTGATCGTATCAATCATCCTTAATTACTTTCTTAATTGTCTGATCAATTAAGGCATAATTGTGAATATCTTCTAGGTCGATCCAAGATCATCCTGGCCGATTTCCACAAATACAAAATACCTTAATTTTTTATGGCGATAATTTCTTTCTGTTTTGAGCCTATCATCCTAGCCGATACACGTATCGTCCAGGCCAATTGGCTAATGACGGCTACCTTAATTAAGAACCCCTGATTAGATTTTCTTTTTTAAGCCCGATCGTCCAGGACGATGTAAATATCGTCCTAGCCGATTTGAGTAAAAATAGAAATTTTAAGTCTCTCAAGTGTGTGTGTAGGATTACATTGCATCAGTCACACCAAAGATTATAATTGACTCAAGAAGGGAAAAAAAATAAAATTACAGACCGACTCAACCCTAATCTTCCCAATCTTGAGTTGATTCTGATTTCCGTTCGATCTTTGAGTCCTGAAAAGTCAGTAGAAAAAAAGCAGTCGTAGTGAAATAAGATTTGTTTGCTATCCTCAAAATCATAATCTAAAAATATATTTGTAACAATCTCCTCCTTTTTGATGATGGCAAATATATTAAAAATTAATTCTAACTAAACAAGCTTTTACCAGAACAAGTACAAACATACTAAACAAGAGCAAGTATAAATATACTAATCAAAAGAAAGTACAAATACACTACTCCCCATTTTGACATCTCAAAAAGGAGGAGGAAACTAAAAAAACTAAAGCAATAAAAAAAAATAATACAGAAAAAGGAAGCAATCCATAGGAAATAGAAACTAAAACTAAATAAATGAGGGATCCTGATCATTAGATGGAGGTGGAGGTGGTGGAGCCTGCTGAAAGTAGCTAGCTAGCATAGTAAACTGAGCATTGAACCAGGCTATGTCCTGGTCGTGCTGCTGCTGCTGTTGAGTAATGTAGCTGTCAAAATGGGCTAAGTCTTCTGTGCGGTGCTGCTCGTAGTGGGAAATGTCCTCAAAATGTTGCTACTCCTGTGCAGCAACGTAAGCGTCAAAACGGCTCTCCCAATGATCAAATTTCTCCACTAACTGGTCAAACTGTGAGTGCTGGCAAAGAGGAGTAGGATCAGGAATGGGAGCGGGAGCGGGAGCCTCCTCCTCCTCATCCCCCCGAGGTTCCTCATCTCCTGGGTGGAGACGAGTACTGTGAAGGGTATTGAAGGAACTGTTTAAGTAGAAGAGAGTTGGGAGGTTGGGAGGAGCTGGATATTGAAGTTGATATTTGCTTTCAGGAACATAGGCTATGAGGTGTCCTAAAGCCATATTAGGTTTCCTCTTATGACATGGATCACGGATTATGATTAAATGATCAATGTATCAAAAAATTAAGTCAGTAGCATTAAATTCTCTATGTTCCATGATGTAAAAAGTAGCCAGAGAAAGTAGAGGAGTGATGTGGATTCGGTCCCCAGCTTTTAGAATAATGGAGGTTTGAAGGACATGCTGAATTGTCCTAGCATCTTTGATAAAATAGCTAGTCTCTCCAACATGAAAAGGTGCATTGGTCTGGCGAAGGAAATGATTTGCAATGGACCAGTTAAAATCAAGATCTGAGATAATTATATGCACCTTATCTCCCGATGGTTGATAGCTGTAGTAGTTCAACATAGTCCTGATATGTGATCTCGATTGAGCGTCGATTCACATAGGAGGTCAGGGCTGTGAAAGTAGGATTTATGCGAAGATTTGCGAAGAATTTACGAAGAAGCTTAGAATGAAAGGGGACAGTGAGAGAAAGAATGAAACAGAGAGAAGTGTGAGCAAAGAGATCCATTACTGGATACGAAAGGTGGACAGGATTGATGACTCTGGAGATAGTTATTCTACATTCTTTATATCGATGGTAAGAAGCTTCATCTTTTGCCTCCCTAAAATGAGGTTTAATCCTAGCCCTCGAAGAACTACCAGAAGTTTGTCAGACTCGCTTACCACCAGCCATAGCAAGAAACCAGTAAGAAAACATAAGAGAAGAAGACGGTTGAGTTGAAAAAAATGGCTGGAATGGCCTGAATTTAAAGAAATGGGCATATCGTCCACGCTGATCGCAGAATCAGCAAGGATGATTTGGTTTAATTATTATGTACAGGCCGATTGGTCAAAAAGGCAGTCCGATCAGCCGGGCCGATCATATATCGGCCAGGACGATTAGACACAAGCGATCATCTCGAGAAGTCAAGCCGAACGACCGTTGAAAAAGCAGATCGTCTGGGCCGATTAGGTGTATCGTCCAGGATGATGCACAATAATTGATTGTACAGGCCGAAGTTAAAATGTTTTAAATCTGTGACACGTGTATCGTCCAGGACGAACAGTGGATCGGTCAGGACGATTGTCCAAAATTGGATCTTCCGGGGCCAATTTTAAGGATTTAAACGTACTGACACGTGGATTGTCCAGGACGATCTAGTGTATCGGCCAGGACGATGACCATAAATGCATCGGCCAGGATGAAAATTATATCGGCCAAGACGATCAAAAAAAATTGTAATAGAGTTCAATCATATCGGCCAGGATGATAAGGGATCGTCCGGGACGATGAGTTTCAAAAAGCTCAAAAAAGGTTCAGCAGATGGAATTTTGAAGAAAAATTGTCATATCGTCCAGGAAGATAAAGGTATCGACCAGGACGATGTGACAAGAATTTGAAAATCAAGAAAAGATGGAGATAATCATAGAAAACCCCAAACAAAAATGAATACAAACTAAAAACAACAAAAACAGATAAAAACAAACAAAAAAAAAAGAAACAAAGTTTTTGGTTTTTAAATTTTTTTTTATTTTATTTTATTTTTAGCAAAGAAAGCATATGACAAATTTCCCCAATAATTAAATTTTAAAGATTTGAAAGATCAATGAGTTAACAATGTTACAATCTAAAAACGGTAGAAAATCTGATCCTGTTTACCCTAGCTCGGACTTCTTTCTGGATAAAACTTGACTTTTTGAAAATAAGAGGTCTAACTAAGAATAAATTGGATAAAAAGAAGATTCGTTCAAAACTTGGTTACAAACAAAATATCTTATAAAATAGTATACCAAAGTAATTTGTCTCTATCATGGAATTTGAAATCAAGCCTTTGAAAATATCAATAACCCATGAGTCCTAAGTTTTAAAAGTTTTGAAAAGAGAGGATAACTTGTATTTAGTGGGCTCATTTTATGCCTCTTGTCACTTTGATTGGCTCTTTGAGCATCTTTTGATTTTTGATACACTTTTGTGTATATAGTTTTCTTTTCAATTTGGCGTCATTGGCCTCTTCCCTTTTTTAATTTTTGCAAGCTAAAAACTCTTTAACAAACCCTTTAAAAAAGTTCTTAGTTGTGATTATATCTTCTAAATATTAGAGAAGAGGGGCTCTCTTTCTAACATAGAGAAGAACAAGCCATAAAATGAAAATCAAAATTATATTATAAGTGCAACGGCAATATTTCAATTAACTTGAAGGATATATAAGAACTTTGGATCATATATATAAGATAGACTATTGTAACAAGAAGAAAAAAAAGATCTTAATTTAAAAAACCATTTGTTAAAATGAGATAGACTTTTTGTTTTAGAAAAGAAATTTATATCACCAAAAGAGGTTAGAGGGAGAGAAACCATCAACGGTGTTTTCTCCCTTTAACCAATTTAGAAATGCTAATTATTGGCCATAAATATCCAAAGTTTAAGAACAAGGAAAAATCATCATAAAGAAAACAGAAGTAAAAATGACTAGAACAACTAAACAAAAACTTATCACAAGAACAAAACATAGCAATACTCAAAATGCAATTCAAGAATTTGTTTAAGCAGTAAATTTAACCAGTTATGAGTTGCGAGCCTCCGTTTGTCCAAGTATCCTATGCTCTCACGAGGTCTTTGGTGAGAGCCCCACCTAAAAAATCATCAAATATCAGATTTAGGAACCCAAATAGGTTTGGGTCCCTTCTCATGAAAAGTAGAATGTAATGCATGTGTGTTATGATGTGAATTATGCAATTTTGGTCTCCACACCCAATGTGTACTACGGTGAACAGTGCAAGTGTATGAGATGTGTCCTAGCATGCCACATGAAAGACATCTAACTCCAGGAAAAGGGTTTCTTAACTGACTTGGGATATAATGCCTCTTCCTTGGTTTTGGCTTTGGATTCAAAGTGGGAGTCTTCCAATTTCCCTTAAGTGAGTTCAAATCATTTTTAACCCTCAAGTTATTATTTTTTAAGACATTATTATCAACCCACAAATCTTTTTCTATCTCTTTAGATTTCTTAAAATCAGATTTAGGTGAGGTGTGTGAAACTTTTAATGCATCATGCTCATCAATTAATTCCAAATACTTTTTATTTAAATCATCAAATTCATTAAGTAGAGCCATGTGATTTGAATCAATCGTAGAATGATCTTTGAGAGTAATTTTATATTCTTTTTGTAAATTCAAAAGCTCTAACTTTAAACTAGCATGAGTCTTCTTGAGTTTTTTGTATGATGAATGAATTTTCTCACAAATTTTGAACAATTGATCATAAGTTGGTTTACATACCTCTTCTTCATCACTTTGATCAATATGATCTTCTCCCATTAAGCACAAGTTTGTTGTTTCTTCTTTGGTTCCATTTTCGATGAATCCGATGCAGAATCCACCCAAAATGCCTTTTGGACTCTCTTCTTGTCCTTCCTTAACTTAGGTTTCTCCTCACCCTTTTCTTTGCTTGAGTGATCTTCAAGTGTAGGACAATCTCCTCTCACATGTTCAGGCTTCCTGCATTCACAACACACCACATCATTAGATCCTTTAGAATATTTGTTATCCTTACCTATTTTCCAATTTTGATGATGCTTTGTTTCTTCCTTAAAAAGCTTTTGAATTGCTTAGTGATAAAGGCAATGTCATCTCTTTCAGACCCGAAAGAGTCAGAGTCCGATTTGTGTGCCTTCTGTGCCACCGTTTTCTCCTTTCTTTTCTCACCTGCATCAAGATTTCTTTGATTCACTCCTTGCTCGTAAGAAATGAGTGACCCAAGTAAGTTGTCAATCGAATACGTATTCAAATCTTTAGATTCAGTGATTGCAGTGATTTTAGCATCAAAAGATGAAAGCAAGCATCTCAAAATCTTGTTCACTTTTTCATAGTTTAAAAGTTCTCTTCCTAAGGCATGCAGAGAAGTAATAATCTGAGTAAATCTCGCATACATTTCAGAAATTGATTCATGAGGTTTCATACGAAAAAGTTCATAGTCATGCAAGAGAATATTCAAACGGGATTGTTTAACTTCATTAGTGCCTTTATAAGTGATATACAATTTATCTCAAATTTCTTTACTAGTTTTGTAAGTTGAAACACGCATGTAGTCTTCTGATTTTAAAGCATAGAAAAAGAAATTAAGACATTTTGCATTTAATTGAGCCAAATTCCTATCATCTAAAGTCCACTCAGTAAAAGGAAGTGGAACAGTAATGCCGTTAAGTTTACTAGTTGGAGGTGTGTAACCATCCTTAACAAGCATCCACATGCGATAATCCGTAGATTGTAAAAACGTAGACATGCGAGTTTTTCAAAAATCAAATGGGATATTACCAAATAAAGGTGGTCAGGTAATAGAATACCCTTCCGGTGTATTACGAATCCTAAAGTTAGCCATGGATCAAAATTCAAAAAGTTTTCAAACTTAGTTTTTATGAATCCCGCTCTGATACCACTTGAAAGTTCGTTAGGGATATTAAGCCCAATAGAACTTGCCCGAGGCTAACCAAGAGGGGGGGGGGGGGGGTGAATTGGTATTTTTTAAAATTTCTTTAAGCAAAAAGAAGAACGATTATCACAAACCAAATCACCACAAAAACAAGTGCGGAAGAAAATAAATGCGGAAGCAGTAAAAATAATAACACAAGGGTTTATAGTGGTTTGGTCAACTCGATCTTCGTCCACTCCCCGGAGGTGCCCTCCGAGTATTGCACTACCAACGGGACTCTCCTTTAGCCCCCACAGCTAGGCGGAGATGCCCTCACAAAAATACCTCCTTTTTGCCACACCTTACTAGGCAGAGAACCCAACTCCTTTTACTTCCTCCTGAAGCAGGCAGAGAACTACGATCACTTGCTGAAACTTACCTCTTCCAACCCTTCCAAGGATAAGAGACTCTAGGAAAGAAGAAGTGGAACAATGCTTAGAGCAACCCTTGTGAATCCCCTCACAAGCTCCCCCTCACCAGATCCTCTCTCTCTCTCTCTCTCTCCCTCTCTCTCTCTCTCTCTCTCTCTCTCTCTCTCTCTCTCTCTCTCTCTCTCTCTCTCTCTCTCTCTCTCTTTAGGTTTTCTCAGGTCAAGATAGCAGCCAAGGATATTCAAAAATGTTGAACAAGAGCTTTTAAATAGAAGAGCTTCAAAGGAGCTCATTAATTGCTAGTTGTCAACTATATCGTCCAGGACGATATGGACATCGTCCTGGCCGATCAGTACAAATCTCAGAAGATCAGCCAGAGTATCGCCCTGAATGCAAACTGGACGATTAAAAAATTGGCTTGATCATCTAGGATGACCTTACGATCATCCTTGTTGATCAGTGCAAATCAGAGGAGAATTGTCCTGAGAATCGCCATGAATTCAAGCTGTCCGATCCAGATCGTCCAGGAAGAAACTAAGGTTTTTTGACTAGATCGTCCTGGCCGATCCTGTGATCGTCCAGAATGATGTGATTATATCAATCAACCTTAATTACTTCCTTGATTATCTAATCAATTAAGGCATAATTGTGAATATCATCCAGGCCAATCCTAGATTGTCCTTGCCGATTTCCAAAAATACATAATACCTTAATTGTTTATTATGACAATTTCTTTCTGTTTTGAGCCTATCGTCCAGGCCGATACACGTATCATCCAGGCCGATTGGCTAATGATGGTTGCCTTAATTAAGAACCCCTGATTAGATTTTCTATTTTAAGCCCGATCGTCCAGGACGATGTAAATATCGTCCTGGCCGATTTGAGTAAAAATAGAAATTCTAAGTCTCTCAAGTGTGTGTATGTAGGGTTACTTTGCATCAGTCACACCAAAGATTACAATCAACTCAAGAAGGGAAAAAATAAAATTACATACTGACTCAACCCTAATCTACCCAATATTGAGTTGATTCCGATTGCCGTTCGATCTTTGAGTCCTGAAAAGTCAGTAGAAAAAAGGCAGTCGTAGTGAAACAAGATTTGTTTGATATAATCAAAATCATAATCTAAAAACATGTTTGTAACACATATGAAGTAATTTTTTTGATCCTATGGAATGCAAAGCCATACTTGTGTTCTTAAATGCTTCTGCTATGCATTTGAAAGTTGCATTTATAGATGGGAGTTGGACGTGTTTTCATACTTTAACTATAGAGCACTCTACCTTCCTACGTGTTATTACCGTTATTATAAAATGTTGTCTATTTCTTAATTCTTCCACTTTTGCTGCATTTCCATTTGACAATGAGAACTCCCTTAATTACGCAAGTTTTCCTGTCTTCTGAACTAATATGATTTTTTTAGTAATATGTTAAGAAAGAACATACTGTACTAATGTTCCTTTTGTGTGTACTGATATAGTGGTTTTTTTTCTAAGAAATTTTATACTGTTTAATATTAAATTGTGTAAACTTCTTTTTTTCTTGCTGAAGATTTAGCTATTCAAAGACAAGTAGAAAACTATACATTTTTCCAACACTATTTGTAATGGCACTTTTATTCTCTTTTTTCAGGTGTCATCTAGAAACATTATATACTAGGATGGAGTACATGAGAACACACAATTTCAAACTTGTTGAACAGGTACGCAATTAACTTTGTTATGTAGAATATTATAATATATGTTAGTTTTACTAATATTAGCTTTGATACTGGTTATCTCATGATATTTAAATGTTCTAGCACATTGTATTTGTTTCCAATCAGATGCATTTATCTGAGTATTTTCCACAGCTTAGAAAATACTAACAATGTTTCTTTTTATTTTGAAGGCATGGGCCAACGTGATATGTCCCAATAAACATCGGGAGGATCAAGAGAAGTTCTACAACAAAAGGTTTCTAGAAAGTGAAACATATATTGGAGACCATGTTGAATGCCTTAAATGTGGTGTTTTTAGAGCTGATCTTCCTACAAAATTTCATCTTGATTTAGCTTCATATGAGGTTATTTTTTTGTTACCTAAAGAGGAGTACAAGTTGCCTAAAACATTGATATTTAATAGATATCATGCAAAATTTTGTTGCTTATCTAGGGGTTTTAATTAAAAAGCTTTAAAATTAGTGTTTAACTGCAGATTATTAACTGTTAATTTTGTTGGCAATGATCAACATCCTTAAGATAGCATGATTGGAATTGATGAAGAGGCTTTAGAAAGTAGAAGATACCAACGCCTTCACGCTAAAAAACCAAATTCTTTGCATAAGAAGCTTTTAATCAAACATGAACGTTTAAAGATGGCAATGGGCATGCAGGGTTTTCATGGCGTTGCAGCCAAAAATTACAACATGTGGGAATAAGGCGGCAAATTTTACTATGGGAGTGAGATTCCTTGTTGGACAAGCTGTTATTGCGACAACCTTCATAGCTGATGACCTTCGCAATGTTCAATTATAGAAGTTATAGTTTATTATTTTGTAAACTTTAGCATTTTTGGATTGAAATTTCAGATATTATATTTTATATTTTTAATTGATGAATGTATTTTTTAAAGTATATGAATGAATACAATTTTCATTTTCTTATAGCAAATCCTTGTTTACTACATTGAAGAATGATTTTTTTAAATTCAATACTAGTTATTTTTTTTACCTCAATGTAATAAAATTAGTGTTTTTTCTTTAATATGTATTTCATATGTCTAATTAATGAGAAGTAATTAGATGTGATAATATCAATAAGTGTTTGATAAATCTTAAATGTTTTAGCAAAGATATAATAATTGAAGAATAAATAAATTTTACTAAATATGACCAAAATTGACATGCATTGATAATCACATTTCATGAAATTAAAGGGGGCTTGTGATTTACTTAGTTGATTTTTTTTGTGACCAACTTTTATTTTAGTCACTATTAACAAATGTGATAAATAAAATTAATAATTAAAATATTAAATTGTTGAGTCTAGTAATTAGGTTGTTAAGCCTAAGTAAATGTCCCACGGCTACCAAGAGGGGGGTGAATTGGTAGTTTTAAAAATTTTAAACCCTCTTAAAATTAAAGTTGAACCGAAATAAAATTTTCTTTTAAAGTTTGTAGAAAAATGTTTTTCAACCACAGAGTTGTTAAAACTGAAATTTAAAATGCGGAAACGTAAAAGCAATAAAGTAAATGACACCAGATTTATAGTGGTTCGGTCTATAACCAGACCTACATCCACTCCTCAGAGGCACCCTCTGAGTATTGCACTAATACCACAAAGTGACTCTCCTTTAGCACCCACAGCAAGGCGGAGAAGCCTGTACAAAACCCTCTTTTCACCACTACCCGGTGCGGCAGAGAACCGTCGTCCTTTTACACAATCCACAGTGCTGGCAGAGAACCGTCGTCCTTTCACACTCTCCTAGTGTGGGCAGAGAACCGTCGTCCTTTCACACTCTCCTAGTGTGGGCAGAGAACCCTACGGCTGTTCACACTTTCCAAGTGTAGGCAGAGAACCTTCTTCCTTTTACACTCTCCTAGTGTAGGCAGAGAACCCTCGTCCTTTTCACACTCTCCAAGTGTCAGCAGAGAACCGGACCTTCTTGAATGATCTTCTCACAAGAATCTAGAAGGAAGAAAGAAAAAAGTGAAGAAATCCAATTTCACAAGTAGAGATTCTTACCTTAGCAATCCAAGTGAAGCCTTCTTGCTCCAATGGTAGGAATCCTCCTTTGAATGCTCTCTTCCACTCTCCCCTTGGCTATTCTCTCAATAGGCACGAAGATCAAATGACAAAAAGATTGGGTGGCAGTCTAATTTGGAGTATTTATACAAAAGACATGAAAAACCGCCCAAAAACTGCAAGTTTTCAATTCTGTACGCAGTGGCTCGTCCCGTACGATCCTGGATCGTCCTGGACGATTTTACTTAAACGATCTGAAACGACCCAATTTGTATATGTGTACGAAATGACTTCGTACAGCTGATCGTCCTGTACGAACTAGGTTCGTCCAGTACGAACGGTTATTACAAGGTCGGTTCTAGAAACTGCTGAAAACTGTCCTAAGTCGGTTTATCGTTTGGACGAAAATATGTTCGTCTGGACGAAAATTTTCCAGAGAGCCGATCGTCCTGGACGATTATTTATTTCGTCTGGACGAAAATTTTCCAGAGGACCAATCGCCGGGGACGATAATTTGGTTTCATCTGGACGAAAATTTTCCAGAGAGCTGTTCGTCCGGTACGATATTTATTTTCGTCTGGACGAAATTTTTCCAGAGGACTGGTCGCCCAGTACGATGGTAAAATTCATCTGGACGAAATGTTTACAGAGAACCCATCGTCCTGGACGATATTAAAATTCGTCCTGGACGAATAGGACTTAGAAAAATTTTTCAAAGCAAGTTCCTATTCGTTCCAAGTGCTCTATAGGAGATAACTGACAGATCGTCCAGTACGATAAATATCGTCCTGTACGATCAGTATAGAATTTCATGATTCTCCTAATTTGTGTGTGTGAGATTTTATTCACTCAATTACAATCACTCCCTTTCAAAATTAATTCAAAGAAAAGACAAACTTCAAATAAACAAAATATCATATGTTGAATTTGATTTGAAGTTTTCGTAGTCTGGAGTCTGATTTTCCTGAAATGTTAGTACACACAAGAGCAAGTGCAAATCTTCTAAAATTGTTAGGAGATAACTATACATCTGAACAATAATGTTTGGAATCATCAAAACTACATAAGTTGCACAAATATAACTCATTCAAATAGCAACTATTCAAACAATCTCCCCCTTTTTGATGATGGCAAAACAATTATTATTAGTATGATTTCAAGTTAAAACAATATCTCTTATCTCCTAAACTCCCCCTGAATTTATGAGTACATTAAAATAAGGAGACATTAAAGAACAAAAATTTTTGTTTTTCAAAAATTTTTAACACAGAAAATTCAAACCACAAAAACACAAACACAAACATAATAATTTCTCCCCCTTTTTGACAGCAACAAAAAGTGAAGAAGAAAAAGACAAGAAATGTAAATAATAATATGAAATTCATTGTTAAAATTTAATCTAAATTGTGATTTGACATAGGGTATGCAATTTTAAACTAAAGATATTAGGTCAATCATAGAAATTCATAAAATTTATGAAATGATATAACATTGTAAGTAAGAAGAATTTATTAAAGACATGATTCAATTTAGACATTTTGATTATTGAAAATCATTACAAGTGAGATGTAAAAAAAAATTCTATATTTTAAGGTTCAATAGAATATAAATGAACATTAGATCAACTTGACTTAAGAGATTAAACGAATTTGGAAAGAAGAGAATTACCTCATGTGGTGCTTTGCACATCTTTTCAAAGTTTTGGAGCACATTTTTGTGCATTTGTCTTTGGTTGGGCTTATTTTGTGCCTCTTTTTCACTTTGCAAATTTTTGCGAATCCCTTTTGATTTTTGTACATTTGTACAATTTTCAAGAGTAATTTTACCAATTCTTTCCAAAATCTATAATCTAACATTTCAAATATTTCTAGGTGCATAAATATCATTTGAGCATAGAAATACAAAATAAGATAACATCAAAATTGCAATAACAATATTAAATTTTATGTAGTCTAAATGAATAGACATGAATTTAAAAATTCTAAATACAACAAGTTATAAACAAATTATAAATTTAGAAAGTCTAGATTTTCTAATATAGATAATCTCACATTACAATCGAATTTGAGCACAATGTAGATTAAAAACAATATTAATGAAATTCATAAAAATTAGCCACATTTCAAAACAAATCTAAGACAAACAAACTTTCATTGATTAAAAAAAAATTACATAAAAACATTTAAACTTAAACAAAAACATAACAACACAAAAAAAATACAACAGACATACATAAAAAAAACTTCTACTGTTCTGGAGGAGGAGGAGGAGGAATGCCGCCAAAGAGGTTGAAGTAGGAGGCCATCAACATTACATTGGTATTTATTTCATGAACTTCATCTCTAATGTTACCAATGTCATGTTGCTGCTGCGTAAGATGAGCATCAAATTGATCAAACCTTTGATCAATGTGAGTCTCTAGTCTATCAAATCTCTCAATCAGATTCTGGTAATCTGATTGAGAAGCAGAAGCTTGCACTCCTTCTTCTTCTTCTTCTGAAGCACTGCCATGTGCTTTTTCTTTTTCTTTTTCCTCCTTGAAGAGCAGTCTGAATGATGCATCGTTGTAGTAAACTGGCTCTTCATATTCCTCATCAGGATGGACTATATTGTACTTCTTCTCCAAAACATAAGTAATCAAGTGCCCTAAAGAAATGTTCTTCTTCCTCTTCTGATCAGGATGTCCTATTTCTGAAAGCCCATAGATATGATCTAGGATGAGTTGGGCTTCATCAATAGGTTGTCTTTTCATGATTAAAAAAGTTAGACAAGAGAGGAGAGGAGTAATGTTAATCTTATCACCAGCTTTAGGAATAATTGAGGATCTAAGGATATGCTGGATGATTCGGGCATCTTGGGTCATACCGGCCACTCTAGCAACATGATTGTCAATTGTATTTTCTCTAATTACCCTATTGATTTCATACCAATGGAAGGTGTTGTCTGATGCTAGGGTGTGTGCTCTATATCCTTCAGTTCTTAAGTTTAAAAATGCACCAAGGTCGTGCTTGGTGATCTCAACTTTTTTCTTAAAAACAAAAAAACTAATGATAGAGTGGTCAGAATTGAAACTCATGTTGGCTAGGAAGTAATGGTAGGTTTGCTTATTGTAGAGGTGGACAAGAGAAAGAATGAAATGAAATTGGGTTGAGGCGAAGAGGTGTAATACCTGAAATTTCAACTCCGTTTGGATAAGAATGCGAGACGGAGTGATTTTTGCAGATGCAAAACGAGGAAAAGATTCCTCATTTGCTTTGGAAAGGAAGTTATCTGGGGCATTCCTGTTAGGTTTCTTCACCAAAACTTTTTGTCTTTTGCTAGAGGAGGTCATAGTTGAGTTGATGTAGAAAGGGATTGAAAAAGATGTTTTGAAAGTGTGATTTTCAAGTTTGAAAGCCTTCATATTTAAAGAAAAACGATACGTTCGTCCTGGACGAAAATATTCGTCCTGGACGAAAAATTATCGTTCGTCTGGACGAAGTACTTTCGTACAGACGATCTAATTCGTCCAAAATGTAACGGCTTTTCGTATTTAACACAACTTACGATGCGTCCCTTCGTACAGGCTTTTTGACTTGACCGATCGTACATACGAAAAAATTTCGTACAGACGATCGAAAACCGTTTTGTTTTAATGACTCTTGAAAACCGTCCCCTACAATGAATCGACACATGTTCGTACATACGAAAAAAATTTCGTACAAACGAAGTTCGTATTAAAAACTGTCTTATCCACTCAACCGCTGCATTCAATCGTCCCGACGTTTGAGAAAAAGAAAAATTCGTACTGGACGATCACAGATCGTACAGACGATTAAAAAAAAAACTGCTCTCAAAACGGTTTAAATTCGCGCAAACTGTTTCTTAACACATCGTCCCGTACGAAAATATTTCGTCCTGGACGATTTCCTCCAAAAAAAATTTTTGATTTTAAATTTTTTAATTTAACAAAATCAACAAAAACAAACAACAACACAGAAAACATAAGACAAAAATCATAAATCCAAAAACAATTCATACAAAAACACACAAAATTCACAAAATTACAAAAACAAAACACAACAAGTATCAATGTTGCAAAGACATTTTGGTTAAGCATTCAAATCAAAAACACCAAGCCTTGTTCTTAAAGTACTGAAGGTATCAAAGGCTAAAGGTTTTGTAAAAATGTCTGCAAGTTGATTTTCAGTTGAAACATGTATGAGTTCAATTTCTCCTTTGGATACATGATCCCTTATGAAATGATGCCTTATATCAATGTGTTTGGTTCTAGAATGTTGAATAGGATTTTTGGAAATGCAAATAGCACTAGTATTGTCACAATAAATTGGAATAGTGCCTATAGTTAATCCTAAGTCAATCAACTGTTGTTTTAACCAAAGTACTTGTGCCACACAACTTCCTAATGCAATGTATTCTGCTTCTGCAGTAGATAGTGCCACTGAATTTTGTTTTCTACTAGACCATGAAACTAATGAATTTCCAATGAATTGACATGTTCCAGAAGTGCTATTTCTATCCACTCTACAGCCTGCAAAGTCAGAATCTGAGTAACCAATAATTTCAAATGAAGAGCTAAACTTAGGATACCAAATTCCTAAGTTTTGAGTTCCTAGTAGATATCTTAAAATCCTTTTCACTGCTGTCAAATGTGATTCTTTTGGATCTGATTGAAATCTAGCACATAGGCAAACACTAAACATTATATCTGGTCGGCTAGCAGTCAAGTAAAGTAAAGATCCAATTATCCCTCTAAATTTCTTTTGATCAACAGATTTTCCCTTAAGGTCTTTATCCAACTGAACTGAAGAACTCATTGGTGTACTAACAGGTTTAGCATTGTCCATTTCATATTTTTTGAGGATGTCCTTAATATATTTGGTTTGACTAAGAAAAGTACATTCCTCAAGTTGCTTAATGCTAAATCCTAGAAAGTAATTTAAATCTCCCATTAGACTCATTTCAAATTCACTACTCATTGTTTTAGAAAAATCATCACAAAGATGTTTATTTGAAGATCCAAAGATGATGTCATCCACATAAATTTGAACAATAAGTATATCCTTTCCAATTTTCCTTAAAAAGAGAGTTGTATCCACACTTCCTTTTTCAAAAGATCTTTCAAGTAGGAAGGTGCTTAACCTCTCATACCAAGCCCTAGGTGCCTGTTTCAATCCATATAATGCCTTTTTTAATTTGAAAACATGATTTGGAAATTTAGAATTTTCAAAACCTGGAGGTTGTTCTACAAAAACATCTTCTTCAATTACTCCATTTAAAAAGGCACTTTTGACATCCATTTGAAACAATTTAAAACCTTTAAAACAGGCAAAGGCTAGTAAAACCCTAATTGCTTCAAGTCTAGCTACAGGGGCAAAAGTTTCCTCAAAATCAATTCCTTCAATTTGATTATACCCCTTAGCTACTAATCTAGCCTTATTTCTAATGACTACTCCTGAGTCATTCATTTTATTTTTGAACACCCACTTGGTTCCAACAACACTTTGATCTTTTGGCCTTGTAGTTAGTTCCCAAACTTTATTTCTTACAAATTGATTCAACTCTTCTTGCATGGCCAATATCCAAAATTCATCTGAAAGTGCTTGATCAATGTTAGTGGGTTCAACAGTTGAAATAAAGGCTGAATGATTGACTTCCTTGTTTAATCCACGCCTAGTTCTAACACCCTCACTTGGTTCACCTATGATTAATTCCTTTGGGTGGTTTTTAGAAAATCTCAAATCTCTAGGCAAAGGGTCTTCTCTTTCTAAATTTTCTTCCACATTTTCTTCCAAATTTAATCTATCAATCTTTTGGGAGTTTTCTTCAATTTCTTCTTCAACAACTTTTGGCTCTTCCATATTTCCATTTTCATCAAAAACAACATGTGTGGTTTCTTCAATGACTAAAGTTCTTTTGTTGAATACTCTATAAGATTTTCCAACACTTGAATATCCAACAAAAATTCCTTCATCTGATTTTGGATCAAATTTTCCTAAGGCAGATTTTCCATTATTATGTATGAACACCTTGCAACCAAATACATGCAAATGAGACAAATTTGGTGTTCTTCCTTTTAGCAACTCATAGGGTGTTTTATTCAAATTTGATCTCACATTCACCCTATTCAGAACATAGCATGCAGTGCTAACCGCCTCAGCCCAAAAATATCTAGGAAGAGAGTATTCTGCTAACATTGCTCGGGCGGCTTCTATTAATGTTCTGTTCTTTCTTTCAACTACTCCATTTTGTTGAGGAGTTCTAGGTGCAGAAAAATTGTGATCAATCCCCTTTTCTTTACAGAAATCTTCAAATCTTTCATTTTCAAATTCTCCTCCATGATCACTTTGTATAGAAATTATTTCACATCCTAGTTTTCTTTGTATCCAAGTTGAAAAATTTCTGAATTCCTCAAATGATTCACTCTTATGAAAAAGAAATTTAACCCAGGTGAATCTTGAAAAATCATCTACTATAACAAATCCATATACCTTTCCTCCTAGACTAACAGTGCTTACTGGTCCAAAAAGATCCATGTGTAGAATTTCTAAAGGTTTACTGGTCCTAAGATCTTTAATGGACTTAAAAGAGGACTTCACTTGTTTTCCTAATTGACATGCATCACACAGATGGTCCTTAGTAAAGTCTAGTTTAGGTATTCCTCTCACCAAATTCTTTTGGGTAATTTTTCTAAGATTTTTCATACTAGAATGACAAAGTCTCCTATGCCAAAGCCATGATTCATCAGAAACAGTTTTCAAACAAAAAGCAGTAGGAGATTGAATACAATTTAAATCTAGCATGTAGACATTATTCACCCTTTTTCCATTTAAAACAATTTTCCCATTTAGGCTAATTATGCAGCTAGTAGGTAAAAATTTTACATTATAGCCCTTATCACATAGCTGACTTATGCTAAGCAAATTATGTTTCAAGCCTTCAACTAATAAAACATTATCTATGAAAAAGTTTTTCAAATTTCCAATCATACCTGATCCAACCACTTTCTTTGTGGTATTATCTCCAAGTGTAACCTTGCCTCCACTCCTGGCTTCCAGCGTTATGAATTGAGCAGTATCTCCAGTCATGTGCTTAGAACATCCGCTGTCCAGGTACCATATACTCTCACGAGGTCTTGTGTGAGAGTATTCCTGCAAAATTCTCAAATGTTAGACCTGGGAACCCAAACTAGTTTGGGTTCACCTTTATGAAATTTATAATCAGATGCATGTGTGATATGTCTAGGTTTATGCATCTTAGTTCTCCACACCAAATTAGTTTTCATCTTTAAAGTGCAGGTGTGAGATATATGTCCCAAAAATCCACAATTGTTACATTTAACATTAGGAAAAATATTCCTATGTTTTCTCTCATATGATTGTCTTCTAAGGGATTTCATGAATTTAGGATAATACTTAGGATTTGTAAAATCTTCATGTTTAGGGGGGTTCCTATTATCCTCGAGAGCACTTATAGTAAGTTTGTAAAATGAATTCATTTCCTCCAAGATTCGATTTGTATAATTGACTCTATATGTCTTGTGCTCAGATTCATCCTTAAATTTCTCAAATTCTTTTTCAAGTTCAGCATAGGATGATTTTAAATTCTCAAAATTTTTATTCAAGTCATCATATTCATCAAGTAGTTTCATGTGGTTGCTATCAATTAAAGCATGATCTTTCCTAAGGATTTCCGTGTTCCTTATTAAGCTCTTCCAATTCTAAAACTAAACTAGCATGCATCTTTTTCGTTTTCCTATATGCATCATGCATGTGTTCAGAAACTTCAAACAATTCATTATAGGTTAAATCACATACCTCTTCTTGATCTGATTGTTCAGCTTTATCTGCCATCAAGCAAAGGTTGGTGACTTCTTCTTCTTTTTCAGTCTCAGATGAGTCTGAAGCTGAGTCCGCCCAAAAAGCCTTTTGAAATTTCTTCTTGCCCTTCTTTACCATTGGTTTCTCCTCTACCTTCTCCTTGCTAGGAGCGGCTTTGAGTTTTGGACAATCGGTCTTTATATGACTTGGTTTCCTGCATTCATAACAAATTACTTCATTAGAAACCTTGCCATTTCTGTTATACTTACCTCTATTCCATTGCTGGCGTCTCTTCTGCTTCCTCTTTAAAAAGCTTTGAATTGTCTAGTCATCAGTGCTATATCATCTTCATCCTCAGGTTGTGAGTGTTCACTTTCTGACTCTTCCACATTTAGTGCAATATTCTTGTCCTTTCTTGGTTCACCTGCATCAATCTTTCTTTGACTTACTCCTTGCTCGTAAGCAATGAGTGAACCAAGAAGATTGTCAATAGAATAAATGTTCAGATCTTTTGACTCTGTAATTGCAGTAATTTTAGCATCGTATGCAGTAGGTAAACAACGAAGAATCTTATTAACCATTTCAGCATTAGTTAATTCCCTACCAAGTGCAATGCAAAGAGGTGACAATTTGAGTGAATCTTGTGTACATGTCAGATATAGATTCATTAGGTTTCATGCGAAATAATTCGTAGTCATGTAACAAGATATTGAGTCTTGATTGCTTAACCTCATTTGTCCCTTCATAAGTAATACAAAGTCTATCCCATATGTCTTTTCCGCTTTTACAAGTAGAAACTCGCATGTAGTCTTCAGATTTTAAAGCACAAAAGAAACTATTTAAACATTTCGCATTTAATTGTGCTAAGTCACGTTCTTCTATAGTCCAATCTGCATAGGGTGTATCTACCCTATTTCCATCAACTAATCTAGTTGGTTTTGTGTAACCTTCCTGGACTAACATCCACATGCGATAATCAAGTGACTGTAAGAAAGTAGACATGCGTGTTTTCCAAAAATCAAAAGGAATATTGTCAAACAGTGGAGGTCTAGTGATAGAGTAACCCTCAGGTGTGTTTCGGTTTCCAAATGTAGCCATCTACGTTAATCAAAAAGTAGTTCAAACTTATGATTTTGAAACAATGCTCTGATACCACTTGTTGAGTCTAGTAATTAGGTTGTTAAGCCTAAGTAAATGTCCCACGGCTACCAAGAGGGGGGTGAATTGGTAGTTTTAAAAATTTTAAACCCTCTTAAAATTAAAGTTGAACCGAAATAAAATTTTCTTTTAAAGTTTGTAGAAAAATGTTTTTCAACCACAGAGTTGTTAAAACTGAAATTTAAAATGCGGAAACGTAAAAGCAATAAAGTAAATGACACCAGATTTATAGTGGTTCGGTCTATAACCAGACCTACATCCACTCCTCAGAGGCACCCTCTGAGTATTGCACTAATACCACAAAGTGACTCTCCTTTAGCACCCACAGCAAGGCGGAGAAGCCTGTACAAAACCCTCTTTTCACCACTACCCGGTGCGGCAGAGAACCGTCGTCCTTTTACACAATCCACAGTGCTGGCAGAGAACCGTCGTCCTTTCACACTCTCCTAGTGTGGGCAGAGAACCGTCGTCCTTTCACACTCTCCTAGTGTGGGCAGAGAACCCTACGGCTGTTCATACTTTCCAAGTGTAGGCAGAGAACCTTCTTCCTTTTACACTCTCCTAGTGTAGGCAGAGAACCCTCGTCCTTTTCACACTCTCCAAGTGTCGGCAGAGAACCGGACCTTCTTGAATGATCTTCTCACAAGAATCTAGAAGGAAGAAAGAAAAAAGTGAAGAAATCCAATTTCACAAGTAGAGATTCTTACCTTAGCAATCCAAGTGAAGC
The DNA here is from genome assembly GCA_016618105.1 of Dendrobium huoshanense. Taxonomy (NCBI): domain Eukaryota; kingdom Viridiplantae; phylum Streptophyta; class Magnoliopsida; order Asparagales; family Orchidaceae; genus Dendrobium; species Dendrobium huoshanense. The sequence continues at coordinate 44,183,862 of CM028358.1, read as the reverse complement.
CTTCTTGCTCCAATGGTAGGAATCCTCCTTTGAATGCTCTCTTCCACTCTCCCCTTGGCTATTCTCTCAATAGGCACGAAGATCAAATGACAAAAAGATTGGGTGGCAGTCTAATTTGGAGTATTTATACAAAAGACATGAAAAACCGCCCAAAAACTGCAAGTTTTCAATTCTGTACGCAGTTGATCGTCCCGTACGATCCTGGATCGTCCTGGACGATTTTACTTAAACGATCTGAAACGACCCAATTTGTATATGTGTACGAAATGACTTCGTACAGCTGATCGTCCTGTACGAACTAGGTTCGTCCAGTACGAACGGTTATTACATGGTCGGTTCTAGAAACTGCTGAAAACTGTCCTAAGTCGGTTTATCGTTTGGACGAAAATATGTTCGTCTGGACAAAAATTTTCCAGAGAGCCGATCGTCCTGGACGATTATTTATTTCGTCTGGACGAAAATTTTCCAGAGGACCAATCGCCGGGGACGATAATTTGGTTTCGTCTGGACGAAAATTTTCCAGAGAGCTGTTCGTCCGGTACGATATTTATTTTCGTCTGGACGAAATTTTTCCAGAGGACTGGTCGCCCAGTACGATGGTAAAATTCGTCTGGACGAAATGTTTACAGAGAACCCATCGTCCTGGACGATATTAAAATTCGTCCTGGACGAATAGGACTTAGAAAAATTTTTCAAAGCAAGTTCCTATTTGTTCCAAGTGCTCTATAGGAGATAACTGACAGATCGTCCAGTACGATAAATATCGTCCTGTACGATCAGTATAGAATTTCATGTTCTCCTAATTTGTGTGTGTGAGATTTTATTCACTCAATTACAATCACTCCCTTTCAAAATTAATTCAAAGAAAAGACAAACTTCAAATAAACAAAATATCATATGTTGAATTTGATTTGAAGTTTTCGTAGTCTGGAGTCTGATTTTCCTGAAATGTTAGTACACACAAGAGCAAGTGCAAATCTTCTAAAATTGTTAGGAGATAACTATACATCTGAACAATAATGTTTGGAATCATCAAAACTACATAAGTTGCACAAATATAACTCATTCAAATAGCAACTATTCAAACATAAATAACATCCAAATAATTAATCATTAGCATAAAAAAAAGGTGCTAAAATGTACCATTTAGCGACAAATATTAATTGGTGGTCACTAATTTAGCAACCAAAATAAGTTTTGGCCGCTAAAAGTCTCAGAGACCAGGCTACTATGACAAACCAGCAACACAAAATTTTTTGGTCGCTATTTGTTTTAGCAACCAAATTATCTTTATTAGTGACCAATTTTGATGGTCGCTAATAACCTTTTTTCTTGTATAAGTTGCACTTTTGGATTACATGTGTCATCAATGTTTTTAAATAAAGGTAGCAAAAATCCTTTCAGATATGAAACTAAGTCATAATACACTTGGTATGGTATACCCTATAAATAAATAAAGTGTCTTAAGACTGTGTTGATGTCTCTTTAACTTGTTGCTCTACTGACTGAATTGATCCACTTTATAGTTTTATTACATTATTTTCCTCATCTTTAATGACTTCTTCCTTATTATTGTTTAATTCAACCAAATCGAGTGGAGGTGATTCAACATACACTATTGGTTAAAATGATTCTCTCTTCTATAACACGACGATAACAACCATCATTTCTTCCATCTTTTTCTCTATTCTAACGTTCTACTTGTCCTTCTAACTTACTTAATATAGTAGACATTGAGTTAGGTTAAGTTTGGTGTAACATCTTCCTCAACTTTCACATCTAAATGACTTAAATTAAATATATACATTAAAAAAAAGAAAACATATTTGGTTTTATGTGTTTTCCTCATTTCCTTTAGAATGAAACAATTACATTTGTTCTAAAAACCTAGAACTTGTTAGGTAATAATTTTAATGTACATTAAAGTTGCTGATTAACATAGCTTTTCAAAACATAAAGCAAAGAAAAAAAACTTAAATAAATAAATTTCATTAGTAAATTATAAATTATTAAAATTAAAATTTAAATTAATTCCTTCATCTTGCAGTACATCAATTTATTTTATAGATAATTCAAACTTTAATTCATATATGACACAATCAAATCAAACAAATTAGCACACAACAACAACAATAAAACCAACAACATCAAGCCTTTATCCCACTATGTGGGGTCGGCTACATGAACCCTAATTAGTACACATATAGATAAAACTATTTGATAAAACAACAAACTTTAGCCTTAGGTTAGTAGTGTTGTTTTATTGTATGTGTGTTTAATTTTCCTGCAATTTGTTGATTGTGAAGTGATGTTCTATTGAATGTGTGATGATGTGACTGTTTACTTATCCTGTACTATATGATGTACCTTGTAGATGATATTATATAAATAAAATGTTTGTATACTAATCCCTAGAGGTGTAGAATATTTTTCTTTTATATACAATTTCCAATGTAAAATGACTTGTATAATGACTTGTAAATGTATAGAGTTGTGAAAATCATAAATGAAGTTGTTTAATATAAAATATAGAAGTCTTAAGGAATGAATATTCTTTAAAGATGATGTCTTTTGAAGTTCTTTAGAAGTACAATCATAGCCTAAAGATCCTTTAAAATACTTGAAGATTTAAGTCAAGAACTTCATTTTGTGTAGACTTACATCATTTTAGGTTTAGAAATTAAAATTTAGTGGAAGAGCTTGACTATCTTTACTTTTCTTAGACCTGCTTATTAATTATATATGATGTGAGAATTAAAAATTGCATGCTTTTCCTAAACTTATAAGCATTGCATGTGATTTTGCCATGATAATTATATGACACTTAAGGTTCCGTGATATTAATCATTTAAAACACCAACCTTTACTTTCATGTGAGCATATCATACATATTTACTTTTTTGCTACAGGTATTAAACCCACACACACCAGCGACAAGGGACAACCTAACGATGGGGTCAAGTACGCTATTCATGTTAGTATACAGTTGTTATACTACTAGTTTTTTCTTAGAAAATTGGACATATATATCGCATTAGTTGCCTATAAAAATTCTAGAAGTTAGAGAAAAATTAATTATCGATTTCATTAGTAAGGTGCATTTGAACCCCTAGCATTTTTAAACCCTGATTTAAATTCTGAATTATAAACCCCTCATTATTAAAAGAACAGTAACTTACCTATCATGCATTCCATTTAGACCTAAAATCTTTTTTTGAAGCGCTTAGGTGGCTAACTAACACTTCACTCTAGATTCACAATTCCTGCTCTTCCTTCTGGAAGTATAATCTCTATTAAATAATTTGATCAACTTGAACATAAATTCTATTTTATTCTAAAACATTATAGCCTGAGGGTAAATAAGTGGGAGTACTTATGGGGTAAATATTATATCATTCCTTGATCAACTACAATAGTGACTAAGTCCTATGATAAAATCATAGATGCACAAATTTGAGTAGAGCGAGATTAATAACGCCAAAAGGTCTATTAGAGAGACAAAGCATATAAATATCTTCTTTGGATGATTTAAGTTTTAAAATTTTCCTGTGATTACTTAAAGAGTAAGATTGTACTAACTAGATTATGATCTAAAAGAGACCATAACAATTCAATGAGAATGGTATGAAAGAATAACAGAAACCAAGTACTACAAACTGAACTACATACAAATTGCTAAAACAATAATTAGAACAAAGGCAAGAAAATGTAGAAAATGGATAGGAATAATGAAAATACCAGCAACATAGAAATATTATATACAATTTACTTATGAAAATAAAGAAAAAATCAAATTATTTTTCATTCAAACTAGAGACAAAATTTTAAAATTGTGAATGCACATAACCATCAAAATTATTCTCATCAAAATAGAACTCTTCAAACATTTTCATCAGGAATAGCCTGTGCTCTACAGATAGCACATTCATTTTTAATCATCAACCAATTTTTAATGCATCCTACATGATAGATATGGTCGCAGCTCAGGATAGCTCTATTCTCCTTCAATTTGATCTCTTCCTTCAATAAATACATAGTAAATGAAAATTAATTAAATGTTATACATTAAAATAAATTAGGAAAATACTAATTTAATAAGTACCTGACATATGGTGCAAATTATTTTCTCCTCTGTGGTTGTTAATCGACCCAAACTATTGATCAAGAAATTAGATATGCGTTCTTCTGACAATCTGTTACTAGCTCTACTACTTTGATTTGGTAGATTCTGTGATTTTAGAACAAAACTAATTAGCAGTAGAAACTCAACTAAATAATATGTGAGAAGAATAAAGAACGCTCACTTATATGTAAAATCATGATTGTTCATATGATTAATTACCTGCTGCTCTAGCGCTCTCTCATTAATATCAGCGGCTGTAGAGTGTATCCTTGTAGTATTAGTATTGCCTGAGCGCATACGAGGATGTAATTCATATCCTGAATCATTAATCAAATAAATGAGCAGGGAGATACGTACAGAGTGGGAATGAAAGAGAGAGAGATCGAGAGAGAGTGCAGAAATGAAGAAAAGAAAAGAAAAGATGTGCGTACTGTGACGAGGAGGACCAGTCTGCATCGATGGCCTAGGAACAGATGTCATCATCCTTCTCGTTGAAATAGAATGCATCATCCATGGCGCAGGAACAGGGTGCATCTGTGGCGTATAAGCATAGCCTGTAGCAATTGAAATGTTTGTAAATATTAGCATATCATCTAATCGCTGCTGCACCAAAATCCACCCTCCATATATAGCTCGTGAAACTGAAACAACTCTTCGAGAAAATTAATAAAGAAAGTCGTCAAAGAAGAAGAAGAAGCAGGAGAAGACGAAGTGTGGAATCGCTCGTGAATAGCAGATGACAGAAACTGGGAGGAGATTTTAGATCCGAATGCATATTTCTGTAACATTTATAGATGCAGTTCAAACTAACGGTAATATTCAATTATGTTTTCAAATTAATAAAACTCCATCTTTGGAAACCAAATCAAATTGATAAAATATATTTATTGAAAGCAAATCCTCCAAATTTCATCATATATGCACAAAGATTATTTATGATATCTGAGTTATTCTAACGGTTTATGAAATCTATGAATAAATTATTCTAACGGTTTATAAATTTAATTAGTTGACTTTAAATTTTGATTTTAATATAGTTTGATTATTTGTATTTTGATTCTTTGAGTACTTGTTTTGTTTATATACATAGAAAGACCGGTCTAATTAGTGTAAAGTTTTCTTATGAGGGCACAATTGGCCGATTTTAAAAATGTTATGAATTTAAGTAAATTTTTAAATAAACCGACTGCAATGAATATACCCTAATACAAAAACAGAACTCTAATTTTTCAGGAAATTATTTTTTTCTAAATAAATAGAATAGTAAGATAAATTTTATTATACTTCACAAGCTTGAAAAAATTTAATAATTAAACAATACTTATATTTCATTCAATTTATTTTTGATGTCAAACAAATTATTTTGTATAAGATATTCAGTTTCAAGTCAAATTATTATTAAATAATTCAAGCTAAAAAGAGTTCAACTATATTTTATTATTATTTAGATTTTCATTATTAAAAAAATTGCATAAGAGATAATAAATACATTTATAAAGATGCATATACATTTGTATAAATAACTTTATTTTACTTCAAAGTTATATTAAATTTTAGTCGGCAATCTTTCATATATTATTTCATGATAATTAATAAGCAAATTCATAGTTTTTTAGTGTGTGTGTGTGTGTGTATATATATATATATATATATATATCTTAGCTCCCGATTGTTCTCTCATGTATTTTGGGGTGTGCTAGGGCTTCGCCCCTTGCGGCCTCTTCTCCACCTCTCGCGTTTGGCGCTGCTCCTCGTGTTCCTCAGGGAAGATCCTTCTTCTCATTTTCTTACTGTTTTCACTGTCATTTGTGATCTTTTGGTTTTATGGCGCCTCCCCGTTTTAGGATCCTTGTTTTTTGAATGGATCATCCTCTCTTTCGTTTAAAGATGCTCTTTCTTGTGTGACGCCTTCCTCCGTTGCCTTTCCCGAACTTAAGGTGTCTTCTCATAGGAGTATGCCTACTCTATGGATTTCGGAGGTGAAAATCTAGCCTCTTGTTGCTCCTTTTGAATTTGCTATTGTTGGAAAATTCCCTGACCAAAGGCTATCTCTTGATGCAATTATGATTTTCTTTTTCAATCTCAAGCTAAATGGCGATTGTTCTCTCACCGTTCTTAACCAATGGAATGTGTTGATTAAACTCTTTAACGATTTGAATTACTGTAGGGTTTTTGTTCATAGGTCTTATTTTGTGAGTAATTGCTATATGAAATTGATAAAAAGGACTCCTACTTTGGACATTGAGGTTGAATCTCATGTTATCCCAATTTGGATATCCTTGCCTATTCTTCAGCCTCATTTGTTTGCCCCGCATATTCTTTATGGCTTAGGCTCTATTTTTTTAAACCCTTAAAAATTGATAATGCGACCTCCTTTGGTTCCCATTCGTCTATTGCTCGCATTTTGATTGAACTGGATGTGACCAAACATTATCCTGATAAAATTTGGATTGGCCCGGATAACATTGGTTATGTTCAATATGTGGTTCTGGAAGATTTCCCTGAGTATTGTGCGCATTGTTTCTCTTTGGAGCATTCAAAGGCTGATTGTAGAATTTTGCACCCTCACCTTGACTCCTCTGTCTTTCCTTCATATACTCTTATTGATAATAATACAATGGGAGAGGGTGAGGATGTTGCTCCTATGCTCCCTAGCCCTATGGTGGTTCCGTCTTTCCTTGTGGTTGTGGCACCTGATGGCATTGTCAGTGATGATTCTGTTGTGCATGGTTTAACTGTGAATTTGGATGTTGACTTGCCCGCGCCTTCTAATTCTCCTATTTCTCATATTGTTGTTTCTCCTATTTTGCCTTATATGGGAGGGTCTTAGGTTGTTTTGGTTGATTCGGTTGCTATGCTGGATTCTCCTATTAATGTCGGGTTGGTTTGATCTTCTCTTATTCTCTCCCATGCTACCCATGCCCCTGTAGCTGCTTTTTATTCTAGTATTTCTCCTGTTCTTGATAGTGAATTGGTGGTTTATAGTGGCGTGGATGGTGTTGATTCCCCTAACGTGGCTCCTTCCATTGAAGTTGTGTCTGATATTAATTATTGTGTGAATCTTAGTGATAGTCCTAGATATGCAGATGGTGCGGATTTGGATGTTGTCAAGTATGCCTATTTAGTTAATAGTGGTAAGGAAGCTTTGGCGATTATTAGGGAGGCAAGTGTTATGGTTCCTCTAGTGGATGTGCCTATTTTTATAATTTCAAATTCTAATTTGCTTGCCCATTTTGCTAGAGATTTTGTTCGGTGGCAATTTGATTGGTTGCATGATGATATGTCGTTTTCTAGTGGGGAGGATTTTATTGATACCAACCTCGAAATAGGCTCGCTCAATAAGTTTGTTTCGCAACGTAAACAAAAATCCATGAAGAAATTAATTTCTTCTTTTGTTTTATTCTGTTCTTTGTTGTTTTGTTGCGTTGTTGGGTTGGATTTGGAATAGACGATGAGGAAGCAGTTCTGCTACATGCGCCTTGGATAACCATGGTTGGTTGGCAACTTGGGTGGCTCGTTTTGGTATTTTTGGCTGCTTCTCTATTTTGGATTTTGTTTTCTTCCATGGATGGCCTAGCCCTGGCAACTCAGTGTCGGTCTGAGTCCGATATTCTCTGATTTTCTCCATCCAATTATCAGTTTGTTTTGCTACTACTTCTCTTTGGTTGTAATTTTATTGATGTGGCCTAGTGGTGGTCTTTTAATGTATCATTTTTGTTTAATGGAATTTTTAGTTGGTATATATATATATATATATATATATATATATATATATATATATATATATATATATATATATATATATATATATATATGCATGGTAATTGCGGAGTGATTAAGGTCACTTACCACCCATCACCATTACCAATGCTGGTCACTGATCACCATCATCGTGGCCACCACCACTATCACCGACCTCCACTGAGCACCGCCACCCATCATAGTTATCGGTCACCATCGCCGCCAATGATTCAACAACATAAAATAAGTATAAAGATTTAAGGTTATGATGTAAAATATATGATTCATCAACAAATCATAGTTTTTCATGTATATCCAATAAATTCTTATCATTTTTCACTAAAAATATTATAAGAAATTCCTTTTTGGTATTATCATGCATAAAGTCAAATTATAAGACTCATTACTTCTCAAAGAACGTGAACTTCTCCCACACTATTTCTATATTTCAGTATCCCAAACTTGAAAGTGGTCTCTAAATTCTATTATAATGGAGAAGATAAAGAAATGATGAATAGTACTAGGGGTGTCAAAATTTGATCTCACCCGAAATTCAACACATAACTGACTCAGAAAATTCTAGGTTTGGATCAAACCATTTTCCATATGGGCTAGGTTTGAGTTTAGTAATATGACCCATTTATAAATCTGAGTCGGGTCTAGGTTGACCCAAAAACCCAAAAATAACCCAGAATGAATCGATTTACACACATCTTATGTCTAACCCATGACTGACGCTTTTATCTCCTGAATGCCCACACCACGCTAGCCCCGAGATAAAGTCATGG